>OZ005648.1:308204570-308299570 GCA_963930645.1 Salticus scenicus
AATGACTCTAACGGCAATTGCAGTATCCCGCCAAATGCGATTAGTTTTTTGTTTATTTTTCGGTTTCGGTTGACTAACACAAGTTGTCAATAGGAGACAAAAAATAAATAACAAATAAAAAAAAAGAAGAAGAAGAACAATGTTTAACTTTTGGACTAGCCAAACAAATTTTTCTTAGTCAATTGACAAAACGGGAACATTTTTTTTTTATTCTCTCATCTGACTAACCGGTCAAATTTGAGGAAAATGAAAACTGTACCTGGGAAATTAGTCATCTGACAAGTTTTAGAGGCAAAACGGATCATCAGACGAAACACATTAAAGATACATGGTAAAATAAAACGACTTTTGTGTCTCATGACTAAATGGGATTGTCAGGTAGTGTTTTGATTGTTTAAAATTTTGCGTAATTTTGTGCAAATTAGTCAATGTACTTGACAAACGTTTAGTGTCACAAAGATGGCATGTCTCTTGACAAGTTTCGATTTTTCATTTTTCTGTGTGTAGACTTTGATTTACGAGTAACCTAAGAATGAGATAAGCCACCTGGTATTCTTTTAAAACCGAAATGGTATAATAGGATTCTGCTTACAACAGCAAGATTTTCTTTTCCACCTATATCTTTTTATTTTATTTTATTGATGGAGAAATGATTCAGAGGTTAATTAAAGACTGTTATTGTATACACGAGTGAGTATATTATTGTGTAAAACATTAAAATAGATTTAAATTTAATTACATATAGTTTTTTTTTTTTTTTTTTTAAATATGTGATTTCCACATCATAATACTGTTTTCACATTTTACAATAATTTAATTACATATTGAGTTATAAGCGATTTTAGTCACATGGATCTTTGTGGAATGACCATTTCCCCAAACGGAAGAGAGAGACTCTAGGAATTTCGAACCGAATGGCATCTTTGAGTCTTTTGTGAAAGATCTTTTGCCGACATCGAAAAATGGATATCATTTATACATAAATGATATACTAATTTAAAAATATTTTAAAGAGTAATAATTTAAACGTATTTGTCTTGCACTTTTTTAATACGCTTTTATTAGCTTCACCTGTATGTATGTATGTATGTTGTATATGTTTGTAACTGCTCTGGGAGCAAACAAAAAATCTATATTGTAAAAAAAGACTTTCCCTACGTGAACGCTGTGGCGGTGAGGTAAAGCATCGCGCTACGAACCTAAAGGTCAAGCGTTGGAGCCCAGTCAGGGAAGATTTTTTAAAAATGGATTTTCTTTAATTCTAAATTATTTTAATTAAAGATTTAAATGTATGTAAATATTATGGTGTGTCACTCACACGATTTTCTCTTACCCTGCATTTTAATAGTAAGATAGATATTTTGTGCTTTTTTAGTTCACATTTCTATGAAAGCGTGTTCTTTAATTTTTTAAAACTATAATATTATTTATTTATATATATTTTTTAATAACTATGTGTATATTTTTAATTGCATTTATTTAAAAATTTTTCATCATCCCTTATCCCCTTAAATTCGTAGGGGGAAAATTCTGGAATGCGCAATTTTAGGATATATTTTATTATGCAAGGCATTTTTGAACGGAAGCATTGCACGGGAATGCAGAAATTTGCGGTGGCTTGTTGTGTAAGGGAAAATCAATGTCCGTTCAAGTCGGATCAAAATGCTCCCTTTTGGCATAATTTTTATGAAATTCTTTTACTTTTGTAAGGGGGGAAAATGCCTACTAACCCTGGACGATAGGTCTAATATATCGTATCATATTATATATCGTATTTATCGTAATATAACTCAATACTTATTTCGCTTCCTTCTTCGACTCGTTTTAATACGCATTTTTTATATGCATGAGCAGCCCCCGAAAAACAAATACATTAAATCATTAAGTTAATTTTTTTACTTATTTTTATTTCATATTATTTCACGCGCATTTCTTATTTCCTAATTCAAAATTATTAAAGAAAAAACTTTTTCGATATCGCTTTAACGATACTGATTATTATTAATTTTCTTTTTCTTTCAATAATAATAATAATAATAATAATAAAAAGATTTTGATGAAATTCTGGCAAAAGCAGAATTTAGTTTAGGACGGAGGACTATTAGTTTTTTTTTTCTTTTTTTCTTTTCTTTTTTCAAATTATAACATCGCTTTCAAATTATTCAATTATATTTTCGATAAATTTTAGATTTAGACAAATGTCCAACTATCGAAATCGACAACACAAAAATCTCATATTGAGACTAATAGACCCTCAGTCCTAAAGACAAGATTTAAAATTATCTGAATTAAACATCTTGTAGATTTTTCATGCGCTTGTGGCTTGATATAAAATAGGCTTTCGAAAGTGTGTCAAAACGTACACAGCATAAATTTCCTAATAGCCCTGATCTGGTCAACAAGGCTTTTATTAAAAGCCATCTATGGCTTCAGACTGTCCTTCAACTTTCATTTCCATTTTCATAGTCTTGGAAGCATATACATACTATAATTCGTATTATTCTCCCCGGGTTTCTTTCTGTTTTTGCGAATTGTCTTTCGTATTATTTTAAAAATATGAATAATTACGAATTAAATTACGCTTCAATGATTAATAAGTTTGGTAAATAAGGTGTTGCCAAAAAGTGTAAAATATAGTGTAAGAGTAAATATGAAGCAAGCTTTGCGATTCGTGACATTTTTTTTTATTTAATTAAATGGGACAGTTAGAATAAACTGATAAATAAATAAATAAATAAATATATATATATATATATATTACAAAACCTACGTATTTTGTTAGTTGTGTATCATCTAACACTATTTTACAATACTTTGCCCATTATACTTCGAATAAGTCTTATTAGTATTTTGGACGATTGCACGAGGTTTTGCCGGCATCGCCATTCACTGTATGCCGCCTGCTGCCAAAGAAAACGCGGCAGAGGGAAACTGAGACGACCGCGTTTGGCAATCGGCGGAGCAGTTGTTCAGCCGCAAGTGATACGTTCCTTTAGCGGCTTAGTTGCCGTACCAGATTCGGCATTCACAAGAAAATTTCTGGATTTATGTTGGGACATAATTACTAAGAAATAAATTTTTCTAGAATATGTACGTGTAATATAAAGATTATTATTATAAACTGCATTAATTTTTATCCGCTTAGATCAGCCTATTAGTATATATATATATTTTAAATATCTGGAGAAATATTAACACAGGGGGAAAAAAAGTATCGTTGATACAGCAAAAATTTTGTTATAGAGACCTTTTTAATTTCTTCTTTTTTTTTATATATAACCTTATTGAAAATTTTGTTACCAGTACCAAAACTGTTGATTAACCTAATAGTTTTATTGGTTCAACCAATGTTTGTTTAAATTAATAAAATTATTTCTTTTGATTTAAACAAACAATTTTGTTGATTCATTAGCCGTGCATTGTTTTACAGAAAAAACTTTGTCGTAAATTACCATATCAAGATATCAATTGACTTTTACTGTTCTTTCAACTATATCAGTTAATCGAAACTTGTTACTTTAATTAAGAGAATAAAATTATTGATAGAATGGCAAAAATAAATTTGGTATTTAAAAAAAAAAAAAAAAAAAAAAAAAAAAAAAAAAACAGCGTTTTCAGTGAGGGTAAATTAGTCATTTTTAGCCGAATATAAAAAATATTTTTTTAATAAAAATCGCCCACTTTAAATAAAAGTATTGTGATGACCATATGTTATAGGTAGCTCAGACTAGGATACATATACCAATCTTATACTTTAACGGGTTATTACATTACAGTTTCGGAAGTTCAAAAAAACATATTTTCTCTTTTTTTTTTTTTTTTTAAATGTAATAAATAAAAAAATTTTATTCAAAATGTTAATTATTTAAAAGAGCAATTATATAAATAATATTTTATAAAATTTTCATTAAAAATTTTGTGAAATTAAGCTGCGGTGCGACCTGGGATTCCAGAAACCCTTCAGAAAAATGCGTGTCCTCGCGGTGTACGGTCAGGCTCAAAATAACTCATGTATAATAGCTTTATCTCAATTTTTTTTTTCCCCCTGTTAGTAGAGAATTATAGCTCGTGTTTTAACGAAGGATAGAAAATACTGCTTTGTAAAATACGTTTCAATTGTAATTGGAAAGGAAAAAAAAAAAAAAAAAAACTTTCGTTCAAGTGCTAATGAATTCTATTTCTAAGAAAGTTGCAAAATTTCAATTAGATTGATGGGTTTAGTGTTTGCGAAACCCTGTCCATCGAATTCAAAACGTGTGTTTTTCAGAAAAAGGCGATTAAAGTTTTATGTATAAGGTATATAAAAAAAACCTAATATGGGAAATTTTCAAAATTTGCACTTCTAGACTTTAAGTCCGATTAACTTGAAACCCTATGAAATATTTCAGATAAATTGTACTATTAAATTTAAGATTTTTTTTTTTTTTTTTTTTTTTAAGAATTTGAAACTTATGTTACCCTTCTTAAGTATTAATGAAACTAACCTCATAAGGGGAATTTCCAAAGCCTCTCTTTCCTATGACTTTTACTGCGGTTGACATAAAACTTCGACAGAATATTCTAGATATAATATTATACAAATCAATAAATAAAATAAAATAAATAAATAAAAATAAATAATTTTTTAAACTTTTAAAACCCATGTAACCTCTTAAACGACATTGGCTGATCGCCAACGTGGCATATTGTTGCCAACTCGAGTTTTGCCATGTTCTTATTGACAATTCAAAGCTCAAAATGTCCCTACACATTGATGATAAACCTCACTATTTTAGTGAAAATTTAGAAAAATCAATATGAAAAGTACTACAAAAGTTCTCCGAAAAGTCCCTACATTTTCAGATAAATTTATATAAAATAAATAATATCCATCCTTACTTCTAAAGAAAACAGCTGTCCATATACGTTAGGGACAAGTGCTTTCAGTTGGCAACACTGCAACCAAACACCATCATAGACTAATCAATGGCCCTCCGTGGCCGAGTGGTTATGTCACCGTCACCACACTGCTAATCGCCTTCGGGCGGGAGAGCGGGTTCGATTCCCGTGAAGCCCTGGTTGTTGTTCCAATACTTCGTACTGTAATTCTGTCATGGGCTATCTGTCTTTATCTGATGAAGATTTATAAGCGGACTACAAGTCAAGTATACAAATCTGATGTATATGTGTTATCAATACTCATCAATCAAAATTATATGAAACAACTCTCATACTCCCAGGTGGAGGGTTGGTTAATTGCTTAAAAGGAGTGAAAGTGATGATTAATTGCATAACAAAAAGAGCTCTCTAAAGAGCAGGAGAGGAAAAAAAAAAAGGACACGTTCTTTTGAAAATACATGAAAACAAATTTGTTTGTTAATCAACTAAAAAAAAAAAAAAAAAAAAAAAAAAAAAAAAATCAGAATATTTAAGACTGGTGATAAATAGTAGAATATTACTTTCTCTTACTCATAAGGTAGAGAAAGTATTGTTTTTGGGTCAAATTTTCGAAAGTGAGTTTTTATTATATTTACACGTTTGAGGTCCCCTGAATTCGAAAATCATGTTTTTAGCGGTTGGATTGTGTGTCTGCCTGTCTGTCACCAGGATATCTCAAGAACAAATAGTAGCAGAAAGTCCAAACTTGATATTCTAAATGTGTATGATATAGGGATGCTGCACTAAGCTTTTCGTTGAGATGAAGCAAATGGTTTGTGTTACAAGGTCACCCATGAGAACTCTGCATTAAACCAAATGAAATGAACATATGTTTTTTATGCGCATAAAAACATGTCTCATGTAGAATATGGTAGGGAAATCATTCACTGTTCATTTACAAGGCTACACGTAAAAGAACTAGATTATAGTGTAACAATAGCTCAAAATTGATGGAAATGTATTTCAGGTTGTGCCGTGGATTATTACTATAGGATTATATTTAGGTGCACCATGTGGTCTGTACATGATCTTCAAAAGGTATACAGGGCTGCAAATATTTAAGCGATAACACTCTTTTTTATTGTTAGTGAAAGTGCTTTAATATAATATTTTACCATGTCCAAGAAAGCTGCTCAGGATTTAAAATTAATTTCTCATGGCCATATGGTTAATAATGTATTTCCTTTTTTTATGCTAAATATTCATTACTTGGTTTTTTGTATATTTACATGTTTTGAGGCTTTCTGATTACCGAAGTGAAGTTTTTTAACGTTTGATCTTTGTCTGTGTCTTTCAGAGTAACTTAAAAACGAATAATTTTACGAGATCCAAATGTTCTATTTTGAAGTTAATATAAGTTTGTTGCTGGAAAAGTTTGATCAAGATTGATAAGTTTCAAGGAATGTTGCGTGTGAAAGTTGTCTGAATAATTTTAAGTGAACTTTTAATTTTAGTAACAAATTTAAATTCTATGTAAATGTAGGCGGAATAATGAAACGGGGGATTCAGGGGGGCGGTAGTACCCCTCACACAAAACTAATTATCATATAAAACTCTTCCAATGCCTAATTTGAATTGTTATAACATAAGTTTAAATAACAGTACTCGTTTTCTTACTTCTTAATCTCCAACCTGTATTTATAGTATTAAATTTTAGTGTAAGACAAAGTCGTGTGAGTGACACACCAGATTATTTTTTTTATTATTAACAACGTAACTCTATACTTATAATATTCATTTAATGTATATGCTATTATATATTCTTGGTAGAGAGGTAATTTGAACCATAGGATGCGCAATGCAAATCATTGAGATTTTTTTTCTCCCGATTTTTAAAAATTATATATTTGCTGTATTTGCTTCTATTTTATCCTTTATTTTATTTAATTAATTAATTAATTATTATTATTATTATTATTATTATTATTTTTTTTGGGGGGGGGGAGGTTGGAGTTGATAGAATTTTCAAGTTGAAATATTTTAATTAATCAGGTTTAATTACTTTTCATTTTTTCGTATTCAGTCACGTAATAAAATACACTTTATAATATAATCGAAATTTTAATATGGAAGCGGTAGTCCATTTGATTCAACATGCATTGCTTCCTACTGATGTCAGGTTTTTCCAACGAGATAAATAAAGGTTTTTTATCCAAATTTTTTTAGTTATTCTAATATATATATATATATACATATATATATATATATATAATATATATAATTTAATTTCAAATTTAAGAAATTTTATTACAACATTAAATGTCCCATAAAAAATAAAATTAATAAACAAACAAAATTAACATAATTACCGCTGCTAAATAATGCAAAATTGTATTTTAAAAGGTAGATTTCTTTACAGGTTTTTGAATATTTTAATGAAAATATAACTGTTATATTAAATTGCATTAAAGTTACAAAAACAAAAATGAAAAAAATTAAACAAAATTTAATTTTATATACCAAGAATCATAATTTTAACTCAGACTTTTCCTCCTTCTGTATTTTAAACACTTAAATTCTGTAAGATTATTTCTTATATACAAGATTCACTATGGTCTACCGAAAATATGATGACGCGCGACGCTTTTTTTTTACATTAAAGGAGGAGGTTTCTATGGTCTTAATAAATAGTATCAGAACAACATATAAATAAATAAAAAAGAAATAATATAGGTAGGTACTCCATTGATTGGCATGCTCCAGTAATTGACATCTATCCCGAAATAATTAATAAATAAGAAAATAATAAAATCATACATTTTACATTTAAGAATATTAACATTTTAAGTCAAACACTGGAGCATAGTGTGCTAATAACTATGGTAAAATGAATAACTATAGCAGTGTCAAACTCTGGTACATAGGGGGCCAACTACTGATAAAATAAAAAACTAACTGGCAGCGTCAATTACTGGAACATTGAGTGGGTGTCAAGAAAAAAAAAATGTTATCAAATGAATATATTTTAACATTTATGTGGTTCTGAATGTCTTTCATTATGTACTAACTTAAGATTTCTAAAAATATTTTCTGATGACTAGAACATTAAAAACATCAGAGATTGCTCTAAAAGTGTCAACCACTGGTGCATTTACCCTATCCAGTACGTTTTTAATGCAAGTATATATTTTTGGTAAATTTCTGTTATTTGTAAACATCAACATTTTAATGGCACAAACAACCAATTTCTTTATCTTAAGTAATTTTGTAGGCAGGTAACATCACGTTAATTTTGGGGTTCCGACAAAAAGAATCCCTCCCCTCTCGAAAATAGAAATATTTTGACAGATATCGTGACGTTAGTTGATACGTGATGGCGTGGCTTTACATGAAGGTAAAATGCATTCGAAGCAATCAAAATGGAAATGCCGATGTGGGAGTGGGGGGAATCATGTTTCTTTTAAAGAAGAAAAAAAATCCTATAATTATTTATTTCACAAAATTTTATCATATAACTGATATTAAATCAATTTTTCTCAAAAGCAGATTTTCGAAGAAATAAAAACAATTAAAATAATCTGGGGTGTCACTCACACGACTTTCTCTTACCCTGAAATTTAATACTATAAATACAGGTTGCAGATTAAGAGGTAAGATAACGAGTACTTTTATGTAAACCTGTATAAAACAATTCAAATTAGGTTTCGGAAGAGTTTTATATGATAATTAGTTCTGTGTGAGGGGGGCTAATGCCCCCCTCAACCCACCGTTTCATTAATGCACCTACATTTATATAGAATTTAATTCGGTTATTAAAAAATAATTCTGTTTTAAAAAAATAATTTATTAAAATTATTATTTAAAAAAATTATCTTTTATGATAATGCAGACGATTTGCATATTAGAGAAGAAGTATAACACTAAATATAAAAAAAAAGTTGAATTTATTCGCAATATTACTTTTTTTTTTTTTTGTTAAAAATGAAAAAAAAATTATAGCTTTATTTTAAATGATCGCAGATCGATGGTTCAACAATTCGTTTTAAAGGTATTGGCGAGCTCATTTGAAAGATACCCATCATGAAAATTTACTCCCCTCGAGGGGGGACGGAAGCGGGGCTCCTACATACACACAAATTTTTTCCCAGTTGACTATCTCTATTACAAAAAATACATATCCGTTTCATTTGGTTTAGTGTAGTCTATAGATGTTAAACTCTACTTACCTGCAATTTACCCTACAGACGTAATGTATTTGAATACTTTTGAGTGTCCCTGTACACGAACCATTTTCTTCATCTCAACGAAAAGCTTAGCATCCCTATATGATACACATTTAGAATACCAAGTTTGGAATTTCTGCTACTATTTGTTCTTGAGATATGCTGATAACAGACACACAGACAGACACACAGACCATTCTTTAAAAACATGATTTTCGTATTTAGGGGACCTCACCTCAGAACATGTAAATATAACAAAAACTCACGTTCGAAAATTTGATCCTAAAACAATACTTTCTCGACCCTATGGGTAAGAGAAAGTAAAAAGGATAACTTTTACTGTTAATTAAAAATACATACGCTTCTAAATGCTAAATTAAAATAAGGTTTTTCTTTCTGTTTTTACTTTTCTTTTTCTTCCCATAATGGACATTTTGAAAAAAATGCAATTATTAATTTGTAAATTATGAATATATTAATTTGTAAACTTAATTTTATTTTCTAAAGTTGTTTAATTTAATTAATTAATTAATTATTATTATTATTTTTGGCGGAGGGAGGAATTAATATAAATAATAAAATACGCATATTATTTTTGGTGAAGTTATATAAAATTCGATTAACGGCCTAATATTCGATTAACAAACATGTCATTCATGTTTCATTTTCCATGAGAAAATCAGTCTGTTGCTAAACTTTTGCATTCCAGTTCACTAAAGAGTTGTTTTTAGGTAACAACGAAATTATTTTTCATATTTAAAAATAAATTATCGATTTTTACCGAGAAGAAAAGAAAAAATATCTATCCCTTATTTTCACAACAGTGGATTTAAATGAGCTTTATATATCGATTTTAAAATAAAAGGATACTTTAAAAAAGTCAAGAATTTCTTCCGAATTATTTCAATATGACTTACGATATTTTGTTTTATTTATTTATTTTAATATAAAAAGTATGCTAACTTTATTTTAATAATAATAATAATAATAATAAAGATAATAAATAACTGTGTGAAATTAATTTCCTCTTTTACACGCGTTAATATATTATATAAACCTTAAAAATATACAATTGTTTGAAAAAGTTTCTGTTCTTTTTCTTTTTTTTGAAAAATAGGTTGTGATTATGCGAGTTAAAGCCGATTGACTACACTAGGGTTCTAGGCATATACGTGGAATGCCCGTTATAACAAGAGATGGTATAATGTAACAATTAATTAATTAGTTATGAAAACAAGAGATGGTATAATATAATAATTAATTAATTAATTAATTAAAAAAATTCAAATTTGAGGGAAATGCTCCCCCCCTCCTCAAAAAAAAAAAAAAAAAAAACTGAAGTTTCGTAAAAGTTATTTAGTTTTTGTCTATGGATTGTAACTGTATGTAATTTTACGGTGTTAATTGCCTATATTTATAGGATATGCAACGATTTCTCTTGTCTGCAAGAAAAGAAGATGTCTTACAATAAATAAATAAATAATAATAAAAGCTTCCAATGGCTGATGAACATGAGTATATCGGTATATCGGGCACATATTTCTGTCTGGATATACATCCCGCGACAAAAAGATATAGGTACAAAGGGTTTTTTCTTTGATTTTTCATAAAATAACATTATCTAAATTGTGCTTATCTTTTATTATTATCGTAAAATAACACTATTCCCGAACTAATTTTTGTTTTAAGACTAATTTAGAAAAGTTTAAAGACTAAAATTTTTCTAATTTAAGACTACACTCCGCAACAAAAAGATAGGAACAAAGGGTTTTTTTTAACTTTTTCATAAAATAACATTATCTAAATTGTGCTGATCATTTATTATCATAACAAAATATTATCATATCAAAAACATATTATAAATATTTGAATCATATTCAAAATATTCATACTCAAAATAATCTTATTCAAAAATTAAAAAAAGAAGTCCTTTGTTCCTATCTTTTTGTCGCGGTGTGTAGTCTTAAATTAGAGAAATTTTAGTCTTAAATTTTTTCTAAATTAGTCTTAAAACAAAAATTAGTCCGGGAATAGTGTTATTTTATGATAATAATAAATGATAAGCACAATTTAGATAATTTTATGAAAAATCAAAGATAAAACCCTTTATACCTCTCTTTTTGTCGGGTGTACATTGTCACTCTATTAGCCGAAAAAAAAAAAAAAAAAAAAGTCAAACAATTTTCATAATTCAAGGATTTTTGCCGTAAATTGAAGGTGTTAAATATTATAAGTCTTTCTTTTGTTGAAAAGGAGATTATCGTAAATTCTTGTGCTATCTCGACATGGAAAAATGGGAATAACTTATAAATTTACGAGTTTTGCCATTTAAACGGGGAAAAAAAAAAAAAAAAAAAAAAAAAAATCCTTGTTCCTTTTTCTTTTTTTTTCTTCTTTTTTCAACCTTCTTTTTTCTTTCTTCTTCTTCTTTTTTTTAATAATCTATATTGGATATTACAGTCTATAACATTTAGGAATTGTAATTCCTAAATTTTATAGACTGGATTTTACATTTGTGCTTGTATTTATTTATTTTTTAATCTCTCTGCGGTGTAGGATAATTGTCCATACCGCCAGCTAAATTGGAACAAAAAAAAAAAAAAAAAGGGAATTTGTGGGTGTGAGGTAAGGGATGCAATAAAATGTATATCAGAATGTTTCGGCAGATTGTGTATTGTGGAGCCTCCATATATCAAGATTGTATGAAATGATATGAATTTTTTGAATTTCGTGGTTAAAAAAAAAAAAAAAAGTTTCTGTACATCGAATTATTAATTATTATTATTATTATTAATCGCATTTTAAGGACTATCCTTTCCGTGGACGATCAAAATTGTGAATGCATGTCTCCGGACCACCCTTAGGGGTGAGTTTCAGACTGTCGCCAATTGCCCATAGTGTAGCACTAGTACGGCATAAAAAACCCACTCAGTCTAAACCTCGTATTTTAATGTAAATCAGACTTTTTATTTCCCATGAGGTGTGATGATTCGTTATTGGTATAACGTTGCCAAAGAATTGAATCATTCTGAATTGAAATTTAACAAGAATTGTGTTCTAGCGTTAGATTTTCGTCTATTCATCTATTCACACATGATTCTCTTTCACCTTTTTACTTCACTATAGTGAGGAAAGTATTGTAATCATGTCAAAAATCCGAATTCGAGATTTTGATGTTTCTATACGTTTCGAGGTCCAACGAGTCCGTTTTCACTATTTTTACGATGATATACTATGTATGTGTGTATGTATGTGTGTATGTCTGTGAGTGAACACTTTGTTCGAATAAGCTGAAAGTTGGTACGTATATTGTAAGTCACCATAGTACGAACCCTATAGATTTTGGTGAATCTAGCACTTATAGTTTTTTTACAGGGACACAAAGAAAAATTCTTTATCATTATGGCCAAGGGACCAAAATCTTAAAAGTGCGATAGCATCTAAACGCCTTATTCAATTGAGCAAAAACTTTATACACATATTATAGGTCACAGATACTCAATCTGTATAGATTTTGGAGAATCTAGCACTTATAGTTTTTTTACAGGGACACAAAGAAAAATTCTTTGCCAAATTTTTAAAATTGTGATAACGTCTAAACGCCTTATTAATCTCAGCAAAGAATTTGTACACATGTTATAGGTCACATTTGAACCAACTGTATAGAGTTTGGTGAATCTAGCACTTACAGTTTTTTTACAGGGACACAAAGAAAAATTCTTTATCTTTATGGCCTATGAGACCAGCGATAGCATCTAAACGCCTTATTCAATTGAGCTGAAAATTTGTATGAATATTATAAATCACTGTTGCACTAACTATAAGCATTTTGGTGAATAGATTTTTACAGGGACACAACGAAAAATTCTTTATCTTTATGATCTAAGGGCTCAAAGTTCAGTAGCGTTAAATAAAACCTCGTGTGATATATGGAGAAAAATACTCAAACACTCTGTTGGTTTTCTCTTTTTTGTTTGTTTAGCAACTCCTCTTTCTTTATTTTATCTACAAAACTGTTAGTTACTCAATGTTCGGAAAGTCGAGTGGAGTCACTCCAGATTTTTTTTTTTTTTTTAAGGTTTATTTCTTTAGAAATAGACTTATTGAAATAATTTAGTTTATCTATACATAAGGGGGGAAAAAATTGTCACGATGACTTACAGAATCAATTCGAACTGAAATTGGACGGTATAGACTTATCTTAAAAATATCTGGGATGTTGTTCGTTGACCAAATTAATCTGCTGTCTTGTTTTGAAATCGCGGCCATTTGAACAGGACAAGGAAATCAACTTATTCTTCCAACTGAGCTGGAAGGACTTTAAATTTTATTTTCCAGACTAGAATTGTAATTAGATTCGACTTTTTTTTTTTTTTTTTTTTTTTAATCTGATATGTTATTGACTTATAAAGCGTTTTTCAGGAACGTTTATATTGTTTTTCTTAAAAACTATTTTTTCAAATTGTAATTTCCTCTCTGTGAAGGATCTAAATTGTGATGACCACCTCCGGACCACCTCTAGGGGTGAGATTTAGACCGCCGCCAATTGCCCATTGCGCATCACTAGTGCGATGCAAAATCCAACCAACCAACCAAATTGTAATTATATATAATTAGGAAATATGTAATTAGTGGTTGTAATAACTAACGTGTAGAAGACCGTTTCTTTTTATCGAAATTTCTAATAAAAGAAATGGGAAATACTATTGGATTCTTAATAAAATCTATATAATATTTCGCTAACGTGGATCAGTTTCAATTATTTTTTGTCGAAACGATACGATACGCGAGGATAAAAAAATAATATTAATACATGGACAATATTTAAGCACGCGGACTTAGCTCAATGGACTAATAAGAAAAATGGCGACATTTGTCTGATAAGATTATTTTACTAAAAAAATGTATTTTTAACAGTTGTTTCTTCAGAATTTTGCAAGCGTCATTTTAAACCTAGCAATATTTTAAAGATACTATATATAGAATATGAACTTTTGTGTCATAAATCGACTAATAAACACAATTATAAAAAATATAATCATAGTAGGAATTATTTTATATATATATAATACCAAAATTAATAAAAAGTCATCGCCAGTCATCGACAAAAATTTTAAAGGCGTCGTGAGAGTCCTATATTAAAATTGTACTGTCTGTGGAAGTATGGAAATTGGGTCGTGAGCCATGAATTTTATTTGGAAACATTTCTTTGGATGATTTGGGTTTCACTATTGTACAATATTAATTTGATTTTAATAATAATTTGGCTTCTGGTAAATTAAAGTTTTAATTAGGTGGTGAAATTGGTATAACATTTATGAGTTTCAAATTTTAAAGGTAAATAAGAAAATAAAATAAAATGCGAATATTTCGCACGGGTTTGTTATTATATTAATAATTTAACAGTGACAGTAGCCAATTTCACGCCTTTTTTTTTTTTTTTTTTTTTTCTTTTTCCTTTTCTTTCTTCTTTTTTTATTATTTTAATGGGGGGGGGGATATAGAAAGAAAGGGAAAATATTATTTGATTGTTAATAATGTCAACAGTGCTTGCTAATTTCCCGCATTTTTTTTAAGTAAAAGAAATGAAATGGAAAGAAAGAGAGAATAGTATTCGATTCTTAATAAATGTCAACAATAATACTTGCTATTTTCCCGCATTTTTATTAAATAAAAGAAACTGAATAGAAAGGAATAACATACCATTCAATTCTTAATAATGTCAACAGTGTTTGTTAATTTGAATAGAAAGAAAAGAATAACAAACCATTCGATTCTTAATAAATGTCAATAATAATACTTGCTAATTTCACGCATTTTACTAAATAAAAGAAATTGAATAGAAAGGAATAACATACCATTCGATTGTTAATATTTCAACAGTGTTTGTTAATTTGACTCATTTTTATTAAATAAAAGAAATTGAGTAGAAAAAAAGAAATAACACCATTCGATTCTTAATAATGTCAACAATACTTGCTAATTTCCTGCATTTTTGCTAATAAAAAAGAGAAATTGTACAGAAAGAAAGGAATAACACAATTCGATTCTTAATAATTTCAACGATAATATTTGCTAATTTTATGCATTTTTGTCAAATAAATGAAATGAAATAAAAAGAAAAGGACTATTCGATTCTTAACCAGATCAGTAGCAATACTTGCTTATTTTACGCCTTTTTTTTTTTTTTTTTTTATCAAATAAATAAATGAAGGTGAATAGAATGAAAGGGAAATTTTATTCCAATCCTCATAATATCGCAGCAGTAAAAGTTGCTAATTTTATAAATTTTATCTTAAATAATCTAGTGTGGCACTCACACTTCATTCTATAAAGACAGATTGAACATTTCCAAAAGTACGTATCAAACAACAGTTGAAAATTGTTTTAGAAATAGTGTTATTTGGCTGTATATGCGTGTGTGTGAATTTTCGAAACTTCTTTGATTAATTTTGGGAAGCCTTGTTTATTGACCAGAAATTGTATACTTACCCTGCATACTGAAATTTAGCTCAGTAAGTAAAACTCATAATACAACTTGAAATGCACTACAATCAATCTCCAGTTATACCCCTAATAAGTTAAATACTTTAAATAAACACCATAAAATGCAAAAACTGCAATCTGACACGCTTATAGTATAGCAAATCAGTAAATTTTAATACTCCCCCCCCTCCCCTCCTTAGAATTTGCAATTCTGTTACAATTATTAAGTAGAACGTTACCATGTAAAACAAAATTCGAACGAAATGAATCTTATAATCATATCGTGAGTCATGGGATAAAATTTTTTCCACAATACTCTTGTAAATTTACAGTATTAATTCATATTTTTGAACTTTTTTTTAAAATGTCGTTTCACAAAATTAAAATTTTAACATGCGCATATATTACAATGTACATATATATTTTTGTGATTTTAATAAAATATTTTATTGGCGCTGTGAAAATTAAGCATAATTAATCGTTAATAAAAGGTAATTAATGCATTGTGCAAATATAAAAAAGAAGTCAAAAATGGGCTCGACCGGGATTTGAACCCGGGACCTCTCGCACCCAAAGCGAGAATCATACCCCTAGACCACCGAGCCACGCATCGATTGTAATGCAGCTAATTCATAAGTGCAAGAAATTAAGATAGATATTTTTTAAAACCTATTTCTTGCAATATTGGTTTTACTGAATGTATGATAGAAATAAATAAAAGAAAAATATTGTTTCTTAGTTATGTACTTTTGGAGAAGAGGTAAATAAGAATAAAATTCCCGCTTTTTTCTTTACAAGCATTTCAACGAAAATATTTTAATTATTTTGTCATTTGACAGAACGGGTTCTCCATCAGTCCTTTTTACCGACGCAAAAATAAATTCCCCAAAATATTTTGGGCAGCAATTTTCTATGATAAATGAAAAATACGTTTTATCCGTCAAAGGAAAAATATTTATATAAAATATATATATATATATACAATAGATAGAAGAGCAAAGCATTGCAATTGAATGAGATGAATGTATTAATAAATCGATGGCCTAGAAAAAATCAATCCAAGAATGTCCAAGTTTTTATTAAGACGTAGAAGTAAATGTTCTGTAAAATTCCGAATCGATAGTTGATTTTAGTTTTATACTTACGCTACAGATGGCGCTGTTGCTATTGTCTAGATTTTTACTTGTTGGATTTTTATTCATTATATCGATCTGTGTTATCTCAAGGGTTTCTTATTTGATTTTTTATTTCTGGGAAATTGTGCCTCTCAATCTGTGTGAAAGGAAGGGAGGTTAGGAGTAGTAATTCAGATTTTTAAAATGATAAGAGCTCGATTTCGGGAATGACTGCTATTTTATTTTATTTTATCGTCGTATCTGACGGGTTAAAAGTTAAAATTATGGTCTCAATGTCACTTGACAAAGTTGAAAATTCATTTCGTTGGTCTTCTACTTTTGTCAAAAAGGTTTGGAAAATCCACGAAATCCGAATGTGTCATATGAACTAGGATCTCACGAAAAATGATTTATAAAAGAAATTAAATACTTCAACTCAATTTTCAGTATGTCATTCATTGAAATATCAATCCAGTTATGTAGCCAGTCTCTTTTTAAAAAAGGTTCAAAATATTAGATTTAATAATAATAATAATAATAATAATAAATGTATTATGACAAAGAATATTAAATATATATATATATATATATATATATATTTGCTTATTTTAAAAATAAATAAATAAGTAAGATTATAATAATAATAACAAAGTACAAAATTCGAATTGTACTCATGCACGCGTAAATATAGGACAACTAACGTAGACACGACACATTGAAGACATTTTCTGACTATTTTTGTGCTGTTCTTAATTTTAGAGGTTATAATTATAACCAGTGTTCTATACATCAATTAACTGTTTCTCCACATGACTGTACTGCGAAAAATGTAAACTGAAACATTTTTGTACTCGAAAAATTAATTTTCCTGAGTGGTTAAAATGCGCCAGCAATGAGCAACTTTTCTATTTGTTATAATATAAATATATAAATATAAATAAACTGTTGAAAAGGAGGTTAAAGTTTCAAAAACTGATAATATAATGATTTTTATGAATAAATATTGACAAAAAATTAAAAATTAAAACGAAAGTTTCAATGACTAACTTGAAAATTTTATATTTTATACAATGAAGTTACATTGGGTTGTTCAGAAAGTAATTTCTTTCTTTTTTTTCTTTTTCTTTTTCTTTCTTTTTTTTTTTTTTTTTTTACGAAAATAAAAGTTGATTTTCTTGCAGTGTATAAATATTTTATTGAATTATATATTCTCCATATTAGTTCAATATTCTTTGCCAGTGGCATGATTCCATATTCATAAAACTTCTGATCTTTGATGGCAAAAAACTGATCCAAGTCATTTTTGGCGTCCTCATTTGAAGCAAAGGTTTTGCCGTCTAAAAATCTTTGTAGAGACCGGAACAATAATAATTCAAAGGTTCTTGATCTGAAGAATATGGTCGGCGTGGTAGTATAGTCCATCCAAGCTGTAAAAACGTTTGACGAGTTACTAAACTTGTATGCGGTCCTGCATTAGCTTGGTGGAACACTACACCTTTTCTTTTGATCAATTTTGGCTTTTTCTGTTTGAGTGAATCATTCAGTTTGTCCAGTTGAGGACAGTATACTTCAGAATTGATCATGGCATTGTCTAATAGAAGCTCAAAACATACGATACCCCATAAAATCGATAGAATCACTTATTTTTTTACGAATACGCATTTAAAATAGCTTTTAAATATTAAGCCACTTCGCCAAATTTTAAAAATCAAATACAGGGCGCTGTCGCCGTTCTTGGTAAAGTATCATCAGATATTTTGCCAATGTAAAAAACTAAAGTGAAAAGAATTATGCAATATGTCTGATGATGAATAATACAGACTTGAAAACGTGTGGTTAGTATCCATATGCTATTTCATATCTGTAAAACTCTTATGATGAATAAGTTTTTTTTTTAAATTTAAGTTCAAATTTTTTAAGTTCAATTTCTTCATAATGACAATGGACAATATTCCTCCTTTGGGTTCGAGACTATAAGAAATCAGCTGTTTTTGGAAAACAATCCTCAACTCTACCATAGCAAAGCATTGTGGCCTGCAACTTTTTATTTTGCAATATTATTTATAAGAGTTACAGATTATATGAAATTGAAGTAAGTGTGATATAGTGATACTTTCGTTTTTGTTTTTAATCCAGTTTTTGCAATTTACTTTAATATTAATCAACATATGTAATTATTAAAAGTTGCCATGTGAACAGTGGCGATGTTAACAAATTTAAATAGATGTTCCATTTAATAAATTCCTTTATTAAAGTGATTGAAATTCTAATTATTTAAGCTTTAATGTCTATATCCAATGTAATCAATGACATCTTTTTTCGATTTATTAATTTGTAATGTGATTTTTTTGTAATCTTTAATTTTGTTCGCAAAAGGCTTCGATATTTTCGTTTTAAACATTGACATTAGTTTCAAGATTCATAAGTGATGATTGATTTACTTTTTACGCATTTTTTGACGCGTTTAATTTTTATTATCTTTTATTCATTATATATATATATGTGTGTGTGTGTGTGTACATAAAATGTTCTGCAATTTTACGATATGGAATAGTCTTAACTTTACCATTCGATTCAGTTGTTTACATTTCTCTTTTGTTCTTGTTTGAACAGATATCTGATTATTAAGTTTCACTGCAGAAATATTTAGACTGGAAAATGTTATGCGTAACAATAAAACGGCATCTTGTATCTAATTTGTTTACAAAACATCGGCCACGTGTTCGTCGATTTTACCTAAGACAGCTCTAATTTTACCTACTGTGACGTCAGAGGAATATTGTTCATTATTTAACGTATCCCAAATTGGAACGGATCCGCTGACCAAATGTTGACATTATTGTCTTCTTTCGTAGTCGCAGTAAGAGAAATTTTGAGCTAGACAAAACACTACCAGCAAAGCGTTCACATATTTAGAAAACATGATAAAGGTTCGTGATAAAGGTCGGGAAAACGTTTATGCAAATTAGTTTTGCTAAAAGTACCTCTCTTCCACCTTATTTCCACAAATAATTTATTTCCACACAGAATCCGATTTTGAAAATGTAACGAACTTTTGATGAGATACTATAGGTTTGTGGTCAATGCATAAAAAGCGTAATTTTGTCGAGTATAATGTCAATAGACTCTTAAAAAAAAGATCATCAGTCAATACAGAAAAATATGATGACTCCTCGTTTTCTTGAAATGTTTTTTGCAGAGTCACGTGAGAACAACTGCGGATTACTGGGAGTGCTTTCAGGGATTATTCTAAAATCAACATTACCATTGAAAAATTCTCGGAGGTCTTATTGGCAAAATATCTACACCAGAAAAAATTTTGAATAATAAAAAATACTGTAACTTGCAGAGCCTTTTGGTTCCCCCGCTCCATCTAGAATTAAAGTTAAAGATGCCTCACCCTGGTTACGGCACAATTATCTGATGATGAATTGATTCGTAACTGATGATGAATTGGTTGCTTTCAAAAAGATAAAATTATTGCGTTGGCAACTCAGGATAAGCTGTAAAAAAGTCAAGTTAAAAATTAGTTATAGATGAAAGAAGAACATTCAAGAACTGGAACTGGAGCTTGTCCATTGTTGGGTTACCTAATGCGGAGCACTTTACACCCAGTCTAAAGTTATGAGTCCATATACTATTAAATGAGCCATAATTAAGTTTAGCAGCAAGTATTTCTTAAAAAAAAAAAAAACTTGCGTAAAATATGATTAAAAGATATTAGGCAAAAAATAAAATAAAAAGAGTATATTAGAATAATATATTGAGAAATATATAAAAAGAAAAGCAAAATTTAGTTCCTAAGATGAAAAAGACTAGTAGGTTGAAAAGGGGTAGCTGAGGAGAAGGCCCAAAAAGACAGTCTGTCCACAAAAAAAAGCACTTAACAGCGACCATACATTTATATTTATAGTTAAATTAAGATTAACTGAAAATAGTAACATGGGGGTGAAGGTTTAGGTGCAATAGTGTTGAGGTTAATCCCCAACTATCGCGTAAGCTTAAGATTCCCGAAGGAAGCTAGTATTAATTTGATTTTTCTTTCTTTCTTTCTTTTTTTTTTTTAATTCTATTAATTTAATAAAATAAGAACAAGGCAAAGAAATTGAGAAAAAAGTTAAGTCTCCAAAACCATTGAAAAACGAGGGCGTTTTCTTTGGAAGGAGAGTGAGTAACATAATCTGGCAGCTCAGCGATTATGTCGTTATTGAGGTTGCTAATATTATCGTAAAATCTTTTGGATAATTTTCTGATACGATCATGAAATGAAGTAGCTTTTAGGTCTTTTCTTATGGTTGTATTTCTTAAACATTTGTTACCGTTTCTAATTTGACGGAGGGTTTTTTTATGGGTGCCAGCCATGAGTTTAATATAACTTTTACATGCGAACCCGCATATGGGACAGACGTAAGTCAGAATGGGTAAAATGCAGCTATTGTATAAAATATGTTTATTTCTAATAGAAAGATACTTACCTTTAAATAGTGGGTCAAGAGTTTTTTTAATATTGGAAGCTTTGGCTCTAGTAATAGTATAACATGCTTGTTAAATGTGAGTCTGCGATCGAGATGAACGCCAAGGTATTTAGTGTCAGGTGAGAGCAGTGTTATTGTAACGTAGATTTTCTTGTACTTTAGGTAAGATAATTCTCCTTAGGATAATACAGGTATGTTGCGAAGTTTTTTTTAGTTAGTGGCAGGTAGATAAAATGTAAACAGAAGTTTCCAATTCGATGGTCTCCACTAGGCCGTATTTTCGTACAGATGAAAAAGACCTCCTCTACTTGCGTTGATTGCCGCTAGAAATATTATTTACAATTCTTCCATTAAATAACCAAGATTCGATCCAGAGGTGTTAAAAAAAAGATGAAATTCAGAGATCAATAAAGATTTGACAAAAATGTGCACAGTTTTCTTTATTGACTTGCTGCATAAAATAAGGAGGGAAGGTGCCCCTAACGTATAAATATTTTAGGAACTACATCCGTATCTTCTAAGCAGGAGCGATCAGAGAAGAATGATTGATGTTTCAGCCAAATTCAAATTATTGTTACATATTGGCATTTAATTTCATCGCCAGCAAGAACACATAAAAAGTGGTTTTTTAAAGATACGTTACACTCAAATTAGGCTAACAATTTTGAATACAGAGTAGGATTGCCATAATATGATAACCCTATGAAAATCACAAATTTCGCCAGAGATTCATCATGAGAAAAGTTAACCGCAATGGATACATAAAATATAGCTATAATTTAATTGTGTTGAAGGATAATTTTGACTAACTGAATAAATTACGTTAGAAATAAGGCTACTGTGATTTGGGAGGAACATAAATAAAATGAGCCATGTGTTACTCTTTATGATAGGAAATGATTATGAGAATATGCAAGGAGATTGATTATCTTTTACATTTTTTTTTTTTTTATTATTATTATTTTACTAATAGAGGAAGAATTCGGCAGTTACTAAAGATTAATATTGAATACACGAGTGAATTATTATAAAAAGCGATAAAATAGATTTGAATTAAAATTAAATAGAGAATTTTTAAAATATATGTGATTTCTACATCACAGTTATTAATAATAATTCCATTAGGGTAGTTCATTTTGCGAGAGAAGTAGACCGCGGAGGTTTTAGTTTCGTTAATTTGAAAGCGCCATCGAGTGAACCAGCTCATTAGGGTGTCGATGTGTTCCTGTACATATTTATAGAGAAAATATGGATGTCTACTAGCCATGTATATGACAGTGTCGTCCACGTATAGTGCCAGGTTGGTGTGTATGTGTCTAGGAGTATCATTAAAGTAAATGTTGAAAAGTGTACGTCCGATGACACAGCCTTGAAGGATGCCAGCGGTAATGTTTTTAGTATGTGAAAGAGTGTTGTTTACACGGACGACAAAATTGCGCTCGCTAAGTTAATTGTGTATTAAATGTATTAGGTAGGCAGGAAAGTTTAGCTGAATTAATTTGAAAATAAGGCCCTCGTGCCATACCTTATCAAAGGCTTTAGCGACGTCTAAGAAGATTGCAGCAGCTGGAATGTTCGCGTTGAGATTTTCACTGAGAAACTCTACAACACGTATTAGCTAGTGTGTGCGGTGGAATGTTTGGCTCTGAAGCCGAATTGTTCAGGCGTGATTAAGTTATTATTTTGGAAGTGTTGGATGAGCCATACTCTAATAACAAGTTCAATTACTTTACTAACAGCAGGTAAAGGAGAAATTGGTCTGAAGTTAGTAGGATTAGCAAGGTTAGTGCACGGTTTAGGTATAGGTGAGATTACTGAAATGTTCCACAATTTAGGGAAGTAAGAGAATTTAAGAATGTTATTTGCAATATGGGTTATTAGAAGAATGAAATTAAGAGGTATTTTTCGTAATGCATATATGTGTCAGTGAGTGAACACGATAGCGTCAAAACGCTTTGTTCAAACGAGCTGAAAGTTTGTACATATGTTATAGGTCACCGTAACACGAACTGTATAGATTTTGATGAATCTAGCACTTACGGTTTTTTACTTATTTATTTATTTATTTATTTTTATAAGGACACAAAGAAAAATTCTTTATCATTATGAAGTATGGGCTTAAATTATTTAACGTGCAATAGCCTCTAAATGCCTTATTCATGTGATGTAGAAATCACATATATATTTAAATTTTTCTATTTAATTTTAATTGAAATCTTTTCTGACGTTTTATTTAATAATGTACTCCTGTATTCAATACCAATCTTTAATAACTGCTGAATTCTTTCTTCATCAATAAAATCAAAAATATAAGTGCGTAAAGGAAAATCTCTCTGCAAGCAAAATCCCATGATATGATTTCGTCTTCTAAAACAGGCTTATCCAACCAAGAACTATTGGTGAGCCGCATTGGACATATTTTTTATGCAGGCTGGCCGCACCGTCTGTATATACATGTATGTGTATATATGTTTGTCGTTGTGAATATATAAATTATGTATGTATGTACATACTTTTTTTTGGGGGGGAGGGGGGGCATAGGGCAAGGTTAAAACTCGGAGCACAGAATACATGAATTTAAATTATTTTAATTTATAAATTAAAAATTGATTCGGGAAAAATTTAGGATTATACGTTAATAACTATAATAAAAAGAACGAAAAATGGATCTAATAATGTTTTATTAAAACAGGACGATTCTGTACCTACCATAATTGTTGAAAGGTATTTTCACTTAATAATAATAATAAAATCAGAACGGATTTATTAATTTTTCATGTATTAACCAAAGTTGTCAAATTTTAAATATTGTTAGTCTCCCGTCTCTCTTCACGGGCCGCAAAAAAAAAAAAAAAACTACACGGCGAGCCACGGGTTGGCCACCCCTGTTCTAAAGAATGCCACAGGGCTTATTTCATTCTCATGTTCCTCCTAAATCAAAGTCTAATCGCTAACGTAATTTTAATCAATTAGTAAAAATTATCCTTGTACAAAAATAAATTTATATCTCTTTTTTAAGCATCTGTCGTCTGTGGTTTCTCAGTTTTTATAACTATAAAGTTTGAAGAAATTGGAGGGTTAATAGGTATATATATATGGCAATCCTGCTCTGTGTATTAAAAATTATTACCTTGATAATAATTTTGAATACACAGAGGAGGTACAACGTATCTTAAAAGCCGTTCTTCCTTATGTGTTCTTTGCGGCCAATAAATTGTATGCCAACACGTAAGAGTGATTTTAAATTTGGCTGGAACGTTATCATTTTCTTTCAATCTGTCGGGCTAACACGATTTAAAAACGTGGGCTTGGAAAATTTATCCGATACGGGACACTTTACCTTCTTCTTCTTCTTTTTTTTTAGGACTGAGGACTATTAGTCTCAATCTGGGATTTTTGCGGTGTCATTTTTCGATAGTTGGACATTTATCGAAATCTAAAATTTATCGAAAGTATAATTGAATAATTTGAAAGCGATGTTATAATCTGAAAAAAAAAAAAAAAAAAAAAACTGATAGTCCTCTGTCCTAAACTAAATTCTGCTTTTGCCAGAATTTCATCAAAATCTTTTTTTTTTTTTTTTTTTTGGAAAGAAAAAGAAAAGAAAATTAATAATAATCAGTATCGAAACAAACACTATCGAAAAGTTCTTTTTTTTTTTTTTTTTTTTTTTTATAATTTTGAATTAGGAAATAAAAAGTGCGCGTGCAAAATGAAATAAAAATAAGTAAAAAATGAATTTAATGATTTAATTTTTGTATAAAATATGATCGCATGCTATCTTAAAAAGTAGATGTAAAATTTAAAGTTTATGTGGTGCGTGTGGCATCTATAAAAATTGTTTTAAGAAATAGAACAGAATAAAGAAAGCAACGATGTTGGCTGCCATTTTGTTATATATAGTTTGAATTTTTGAATTTTATAGAAGTAATATCTACCGTAGGAATAATTTCTTATCTTAAAACTATAGGGAACTGTTATGCGAGCATAAGCGATGCTACCCCCCCCCCCCCAATTAATTTGATAAGTAATAATGATCGTTTAAACCAGACCTATCCAACCCAAAACACTTGGTGGGCCGAATTGGAAATATATTTTATTCATTCGGGCCGCACCGTATGTACAGTTATAAAAAAAGTCTCCCCCCCCCCCCTCCTTTTCCGATTAATTTCGCCGTAAATTATTGTAGCGACATGCAGCTGGTGCCGATCGATTAGTAATAAGGCCTAGTTCAGACGGTTTAGTTAGATTTTGCTTAAGGGGCGTATACATATTAAAACAGGCATCAACTTCATTTTTTTCAAAGGCAACCCCCAATTTCGACAATATTTTTGGATTACTTGGATCAAATCTGCAGTATAGTTTATATATTTCTCACAATTTTTTACAGAGTTATAATTTGTTAAAATGTGGAGATGCTAATGTTAAATACTCATATGTTAAATACTGTTATGTACTCATGTCCTCCCAAAAAATTAATATATTATTTATTTATTTATTTATTTATTTATTTATTATTATTATTATTATTATTATTTTACGTTAGAATGAAATAACCCAAATATATTCCATGCATATTTTGGATTGAAAAACATTTTTTGAATTAGGCAAATTATTAATAAATTCATATTTCAAAAAATTAAGAATTATGACCTACATTAATTTTTGCACGAATAGAATGGGCGTCATCAAAAATATGAGTTTCTAAATTTACAGTTCGTTCACTAAAAAAAAAAAAAAAAAAAAAAAACTGTTAAACGTACAGGAAAAATCTGGCAGCTGGGTTGCCAGTATTTCTCTGTCAAATATACAGTTTAAAACCGTAAAATTGTATATCTGACATATATTTTACACAGGAATCCTGTAAATCAAACAGGTTTTTTGTTAAAGTACAGTTTTGTCCTGTATAATTCCCGGAGAAATACTGGCAGATTTTTCCTGTACTTTTAACAGTTTTTTTACAGTGTTCCTATCACTAATTTTCGACTTACAGCGATATTTCAATTTTTATTGCTCTTAGGTGGCTGTCACCTTGTTATCATTTGTGTCATAAATTGCTCTGCATGTGTATGATTTAAAATAGTTTTTCAAGTAAGTTTGGACATATACATCATTTCTTAATTAGCATTACTTTACTTTATTTTATACTTAAAATTGTTATACTTCTTTTCCGATCATTATCTGAATGGATATAATACTTTTCTGTGTGATATCTTAATTTTTTTTTTTTTTTTTTTAAGTATAGAGATTTACCCCCGACCAATTTTTGCTTGAAACTCTATGAAGACATGATATAAAGAATATAAACTATACCTTTTCCCGAACCGCCTTGACCTCAGAAATTCGAATATGTAGTCAAAAATGGGTGTTACTATTCCAAAAAAAAAAAAAAAAAAAAAAAAAAAAAAGCAAGTTTTAATATGTAGATGACACCCTAAACAAAATTTAGCAGTTGAATTAAAAATTAAATGTCATTACCAATTGTTAGGCATCAACTGCTAGTTTTTACGATAATTTACGGCGAAATTAGTCGGGGGAGGAAATTATTATTATTATTATTATTATTATTATTTTATGATTGTACATATGCATATGTATGTGGATATATGTTTGTGAGTATATGATTCAGGTATGTATATACTTTTGCCGGTGAAGGGCAGGGTGAAAATTTCGAGCAGATGCATTAATATAAATTACTTTCATTCATAAATTAACAATAGAATCGGTAAAAATTTATGACTATATATTAAAACTATAATAAAAAGAAGGAATAATGGATCTAATAATATTTCATTACAACAGTTCTTTAGCTACCATAATCGTTGAAAGGTGTTTTCACTTCGAAAAGTCAGAATGTATTTATTAATTTTTGATCCATTAACCTAAAGTAAGTTGTCAAACTTTAAATTTCATTAGTCTCCTCGGGGACCGCAAGAAACTACGTGGTGGGCCGCAGGTTGGCCATCACCCCTGGTTTAAACGCATGCTTTGAAGCTTGCCGATTTTAAGTGAATAAAAAAGCCAAGAATTTAACATATATACACATATTTAACCTTCCTAAACAGAAATCAAATAACTATACAAGTTTTTGCACTTTTATCCAAATACAGAATAAATTACGTACGCATTAAAAAAGATGACAAGGTAGAATTTCTCTCTAGGGATGCTAGATAAGGAGTATATGTACTTTGATTACAATTATGAATATATATATATATATATATATATATATACCTCTATGTATATATATACCTCTATGAAATATATATATATATATATATATATACCTCTATGAAATTTAAAATTATATATCTGTACTGATAAGTATAAAGGATTTAAGTCCAAAAATGTCGATTTTGAGTTAAGTACATAGTCAGACTCAGAACAAAATTTTTTATCGATTGGTACAAAGGATTTAAATCCATGTCATTTAGTCTTTGAAAAAATCCATTTGTAAAAAAAGATTCAAGTCAGAAATTGAGCATTAATCTTTAGTGTAAAACATTTAATTATTATTATTATTTTTTTTTTTTTCCTTTATTAAATGAAGATTAACAATCACTGAATGTATAAAGGGTAAATCAACCTAATCTCTTTTTCCTAATCGATTCTTCTAATTAGTTTTTAGTTTAACTTTATTTTTCGTCTCCTGAAAAATCAAGAATATGGACTTTAATCCTTTATACTTATCAGTACAGATTATATATATCTATATATATATTTGCGACGCAACTTTAATAAATGTTTTATGAACATCTGTATTCTTTTTCATTCATTTGTGAAAGTTGTGCAACAACGTTAAATTCCTTATTAGACTGAGCTGATTGATTTCACACTTCTCTTACATTCTCTCACACTTCTCTTTTATTTAAACAACTATTAATTACTTAATGTTTCGTAAGTCGAGTAGAGTCACTCCAGATTTTTTTAAGGTTACTAAAATATTTATTGCTTTATATATTATTACATAGCACAAATGTAATGAGTAATTTTTATCTTGATTTCTATTTATATATTAATTCCAAATGTCAAGCGTATTTAGTTGTCTTACTTGCAACTTTTTCTCCAAGCGTATTTTTTCTTTCTTTCTTTCTTTTTTTTTTCACTCGTAGTTCTGGCAACTTAGTTGAAAGGGCATGCACTCGAGGAAGGAAAAACCTAAATAAAAAACTAAGAAGGAAACTTTGTATCTAATCAATCACGAGAAAAATAAATAAATAGATAAAACGCAGAAACAACTTGTTATTTTGCACAGCTATAAATGAAGTGATGTGAAAATAAGGAAATAAGCTCTTGCGAAGTTAAATTTAGTGAGATGTTTTGTAAAATATCGCACATGATGAAAGACGATCGCTAAATTACGTTGCTCTTAAGCGTAAGAAATGAAATTTTATTTGCATTGCACATTATATATAGGGGAAGGTAGGGTATCTCGGACCTATTTTGACTTTTCCAATTTTAATTTTGTAATTATTCGTCAAAACTAAATACAAATAGCTTTTTTAAATACTGCATGGTGTTATATAGAACATATATTTATTCCAAAATTTTATTAAATTTACATCAATTATATATTTTTTAAATAAAAAATAAGTGCAATTAGGTTCAAGGTACACCACTGGCAGTGTACCTTGGACCATTTATTAAAAGACACAGAAAGACTCAATTTTAAAATCTATTTATTAATCAATTTCACACATATGAAATCAAATAAACTTTTTTTTTTTTTTTTTTTTCCAAATCCTTAATCTGTCACAGTCGTATTGTTATTAAATCTAATTTGAGTTTAAAAAGTGGAAAATATTAAATATTAACTTAAAAATGTCTACATTAAGTCATATTGTGATTATTGGTAAAAATCCTCACACTTGTTTGTAATCAAGGTTGTAATTGGATAGGTCAATTCCAAATGTTAACTTTTGGAGCTAAATTTCTGATCCACCACACACAATATAACCAGTCCGAGGTAACACGTACTGGGTTCAAGGTACACCACTGTGATGTAGAAATTACATATATTTTTAATATTTTTATTTAATTTTAATTCAGATCTATTTTAACGCTTTATATAATAATTCATCGTGTATTCGATATTAAGCTGCAATAACTGCCGAATTGTTGCTTCATCGATAACATAATTATAATAATAATTAAAAAAAAGAAAAAGAAAGAAAGAAATGTGAAAGATAATCACTCTTCAAGTAAATCTCATGATATATTTTCGTCTGATAAAGAATAACACATGGCTCATTTTATTTATGTTCCTCCTAAATCACAGTAGCCTTATTTCTAACGTAATTTATTCAGTTAGTCAAAATTATCTTTGAACATCAGTAAATTACAGCTATATTTTATATATCTGTTCGTTGCGGTTTTCTTTTCTCATCATGAATGTCTGGCGAAATTTTGGGGGGTTTCATAGGGTTATCATATTATTGCAGTCCTACTCTGTATTAAAAATTGTTGGCCTAATTTGAGTATAACGTATCTTTAAAAACTACATTTTATGTGTTCTTGCTGGCGATGAAATAAAAATGCCAATATGTAATGATTATTTGAAATTGGCTGGAACTTTATCATTCTTATCTGATCGCTCCTGCTTAGAACATCTACGGACGTAGTTCCTAAAAAATTTATACGTTAGGGACACCTTCCCTCCTTATTTTGTGCAGCAAGTCAATAAAGAAAATTATGCACAGATTTTTGTCAAATCTTTATTGAATTCTGAATTTCGTCCTTTTTTAACACCTCTGGATTGAATCTTGGATATTTTAGTGGAAGTGCTATAAATAAGATGTCTGGTGGCGTATAACGCAATAAAAAGAAAACTAATTCAGTTATACGAAAATATGGCCTTGTGGAAACCGTGAAAATGGAAACTTCACTATCACTACTTACATTTTATCTACCTGCCACTAACTAGAAAAACTTCGCTACAACCACTCTATTACTAAAAACGAAATTGCTAATCATGATGTTCAGGGTGGGCTTAACGCTTAACTTGATTACAAGCTTATAGTGTTACAGCTAGAAAGCTACTTCATGATGCATAACACTCATTTCAGAATATACAATGTATGTTTGGGTACAGAAATACATAAAATTACCTGAGAAAAATTTACTTTTGCAATGTGAATTTACTTTTTCAAGAACTCTTCAAAAAGTTGAGCTTCCAAGTAAACATAGATTACTTCACTGAGACCCCTAACAGTAAATGTTTCAACTGCATGTTATATTGTTTATATATCTAAGTAAATAGAGCTAGAAATGGCATAGGTCCGACATAGGTACACTTATGTCCAAGGTACACCACTTTCCCGTAATGCTTCATATAAAATGTAATCAAGGTTCCGAATTACATTAAGCCATACACCAGCGGCCAAGAGATACTGCTCTTAAAACTGGTAGACAGGAAATGCTGAGATTAAATCCAGAAGGTCTAGCAGAGTTTTCTATGCGTTTCTCTGATAATCGTGAGAATACGGGTAGAAGCTCTTCCGACACATATGAAGATCATTCGATCGAGGTCTAGGACTCTAGGTAGTCAATTATCTTTATACTCATTATTTCGGCGTCGACTTCACACATATTTTGTCCCAAGGAATTATATAAAAATCTGTTTGATTCGCTAATTCTCACATCCACAGTTGACGAAATTGTGCATTTATTATTAACCGTTTCAATTGACTGACGAAAGCAGGTCACTCAATGTCATGCTGAGCTTAGTGTGTTACTAGGCCTAGGTTTAGACCTACCTCCGCACTAATTATTTAACCCTTTCATTTCCAATTTTTCCCTTCCATAAAACAATAAATCTTATATTAAGTCATAAATTTATTTCAAAGGTAATATATATAAATATTTTTTTTTAAATAGGAGTAATAGCAGAGTACGAATTAATATAGCTAACAAAGTAACTGAGAGGTGTTTATTTATGTTTAATATAACCACTGAGGCCATTAAAAATCATAACTTTTCAATAAATAAAAATATCAAAATTTACATACATATTGTAATTAATTAAAATACAAATTATAAACAATTAAAAAATAATTTTTTTTTTTTTTTTTTTCAAACAGTTAATTTACTTAACCCTTTATATCCCAAATTGCCTTATTTTTGGAAAAATAGTTTGAAACTTTTTTATTATATTTCTTTGCTGCATGAGAATCATCTCATGTTAAATTTAGCTTTAACTACAGCTTAAATTTAGAGAAAGCTTAAACTATAGGGTCTTTGAAGTTCCAATGAAATCCTGTAGTAAATTTAGGCTATATTGAAGAATTTTTTTGATGGGACTTTAAAGTCCCGGTGGAATACAAAGGGTTAAAACAAAACACACGCATTAAAAAAAAAAAAAAAAAAAAAAAAAAAAAAAAAAGAGGTTTTAAATTACAGAGGGACCGCCTGAGTGGAAACTCGAACGTGACAGTGGGCGGCTTGAATAATACATGGGTTGCATGATATTGGTTTCGTCTGAAGGATTTCTCCTATGAGCTTGATTTTTTCTGGAAGCCGACTCAAAAATTGTATTTGTATATATATACAAACAAAATTGCGACTTTGGTGTCTCTGGTGTTTTAGGTTTGGTAAGTACAACAAGTGTAACATCAACTACAATTAGTATTGCCTTCGGACTTTATGGTGAACATCTAAACGCTGAATACGTTTATTAACCTGAAGCCCATTCCACTCCATTTATACAATTTTCAAAAAAATAATTTCTATGGCCACCAAGATTGAATCTCATAGATCTTTATAATATTTAAGGAATTACATTTTATTTCCATGTAAATATAATGTCTTTTTTTAATGAACCTGAATCTAGTAAACGCAGTAGAAAGATATTAAAATTTCTTCACACACCATAAATTTTAAGTCAGCACAACCGGTTTCGAAAGGCACGAACCGGCTCCCCCCCCCCCCCTCTGGATTTTGCCCTGCTTTCAGTCTTGCTTTTGCCTCCAAGACAGTAGCACGTGTTTGCACCTGATGAAGAAAGGCTACGTCCTTTCGAAACCGGTTGTGCTGACTTAAAATTTATGGTGTGTGAAGAGGTTTTAATTTCTTTCTATTGACTGTACGCCAGTTTTCGAATTTGGTTTTTGGTAATAAACGCAGTTCATTTTATTTCATTTTAAATGGTATGTATTAAATTCCAGGTTTATCGACTAAACGAAAACTTTTTAATAGCTACATTAGTAATCATCAAAGCACAAAAATAAATAAATAAATAAATAAAATAAAATAAAAAGGATGGAAAATTGCATTTTTAACTCATGGAGGAAGTACATAACACCCTGGCATTAGAAATATAGAGTTAATGGCATACGCAAGTACATTAAAATGCTTAAAAGGAATTAATGAGTAGTATCTTTTGCTACACATACAAATTTTTCATTTACTGTATAAGTTAAATTACATGGTTTTGGCCAGGCGCGACTTAGCCAAAGTAAGGCCTTGACTGACACTTCTTCGGAAGGGGAAGGGGGGATATTCCATTCTGGAAGATAATTGCAACATTACAGTTGATTTCTGGAAATATTCCGTTTATTCCAACTACGGTACAAAACATTTCTTTCAGCATCCGCCACGAGCCACGTTTCTTTGGGGGTGGGGGGCCCAAAGAGTATATTAAGTTTTACATCTGATATTGAGGTCCGTTTCAACAAAAGGCCTCAGGGCAATTGCCCCGCATGCCCTTGCCTAAGTTAGGCCCTGTACATGGTAGACGATTACCATTAATAGCTTAGACATTCGATGACATGTATTTCAGACAGAGAAAAAACGACTTATTGTATTAATTGTATTGTTCTGTTTTAATTCACGTTATGGCAGCAGCGAGCAGCAAAATGTTGTATTTTCAAGTATTACCAGATTGTATTTTAAAGGCTTATACCTGTATATCTTGGTATTTGAAATGGAAGAGTTAATGGCATACGCAAATATACGTCGTGATGCTTAAAGTGTTAATAAAACTGAATTAGGGGTATCTCGGGGAATACAATTTTTCCTTTAAAAATTTATTTAAATTAGATGGTATACGATTATTATTATAACTTGAATATTCGACGACACGTATCTGAGAGGAACAAGAACGTAAAATTATTTTGATTGTATAGGAAATAGCAAAATACTATAATTTTATTTTCAATTAAAACTTTTGTGATTTCACCCAAATTGGATCTACTCCATATAAATTCAAACGAGATCAACAAACTATAGGTCCCGACAAAAACTGGAATGTATATATCTACGTACCTCTTCATAATTTACAAAAATGTCAAAAATGTTATGTTGGACATAAAATATTCATTAAGCGGCATGATAATAAAACAACAAAAAATAGCGCTAGGCAAACAAACAACTCATTTCAAAAGACAACAAAAATGAAGTAATAATAACAGAGATCTCTCCAATGTGGGGATACTTACGGTAATTAGAACTTTTTTCGACATTTCGACTTTATCGTGCGGATAACAAATATAAAGTACTGATTTTTGCGCACGGTAGTATATTTGCCATGCTACCTGTTATTCCTGTGTACATATAGAATGTCTGAGACTCGCACATTGAATAAGAAAATTTAATATCAGTACAAATATTTTAAAACTGGTTCGAACGGCAATTTTAAGAAAAATACTTAAACAAATTTTTCTTTCTTTCTGCCTTTTTTTTTTTTTCTTCTTCATAAATTAAAAGCAGAGCATTTTTAATGGTCGTATTGGATCTACAAAATATGAAATTTTCAATTAATCTCGATAATAATAAACCAGTACATAAATATATTTCTATAAATAATTTTTGATAGCCCACTAACATTATTATTGTATTTTTTAAAGCGATACTGCGGGTTTTAGAATGTAATTTAGTGAACAATTCATTTAACCTTATTTTAATTAGTGAAAAAAAAAAAAAAAAAAAAAGAAGAAGAAAATAAATATCTATGTGGAATGTACATATAGGCAACAACATGGCGTGTACGTTAACTTCGCTTGTAAGCGCTTCTGAAGTTAGAACTCCTTTCACTTTTAGCTTTCAGGCATCGCGGCTGCATCAAAACCGGTCTTCTGCGCAACGAACCGGTAATTGTGCATAATTGCAGCGTGACGCACTGTTTAGACGGGTGTTTGCGGAATGATTTTGCAACCCCCCTTCTCCCTACTCAGTCACTTTTTTTCATTCTTGTTGATTTTGGTTTTGCTTCAAAGAGGTCCTCTAAAAGGGTTGAGGGATCTTCGTTACTTCTTGTTTCGATTCAAGTTTCGGAGAGCTCTCCCCCCCCCCCCTCCCTCTCTCTTTCTGTTATATTCTCTCTTTTTTTGACTGCTCCCTTGAGGTAAAAACTTTTTTTTCTTCTGCACAATATCTTTTACGTTTTTGCATATAATTTTTTTCTCTTTTATTTCCCCCCGTAGCTCATCTTTTAATCTGAGTGATAAAGAGGGTGGGGAATCTTTTACGCTAGTTCTGTAAAGCTATTTTTATTTGAAGAAATAATAATAGTAATAAAAATAATCCTGGACTGCTTATTAAAAAATAAAGGGGGGGGGGGGGGACAATCTTAGGTAATTGAAGAATTGATCGCAAAAAATTTCGTTTTCGTGTTATACCAGCACAGAGAACATTTAGTTCGACAGCATAAATTACAGGAAATGAAACTATTGTTAACTTTAATATTTGAATATTTTTATTGGAAACTTCAGGCACAGTTTGTTTTTACTTTTTTCTTTCGTAGGTATACAAGTGTATTAACGTAATCAAATATATTTTAAAACGTTTTATATATCATTTTAATTTTTAATTTAATTCAACAGTTTAAATACTGTAAGGTCCGCTTATAACGAACCAACATTTGAGGAGGAAAATGAAGTATTTTGCGAAGTATAATTTTGTAGTGGAGTATGTATTTTTTGAAGAGCAATTTTTATTTTTATTTCTTATTATATTTTTAAAGTTGCTCGGATTTAACGAAGAAAATAAACATGCGAGCATTAAATAATTAGAGGGAGAAAAAATAAATAAAAGTAATCATTCTTAAAAAAGAAAAATAATCTTCATTAATATTAATTAACCTTTGCGAAGAAAGTATAAGAATTCTTTAAAGTTGAGTAGAATGAGCACACTCGATGAGTACAAATAATGTTGATGATATACGATACGTGTGATAATCGACACCACATATTTTGAAAACATGTGATGTCGATTATCACATATTCTAAAAAACATATTATCATATTAAAAAATAAAATAAAAATAAAATAACGAACACATGTTTAAGACCGCTAAATTGCATCTAAAATTTACATACAGTATGTTCTTTAAATTTTTACATCCTCCCTCTTCCCACATATGTATCTCTTGCTAATTGCAATTCTATCGAAACCTTTCTTTAAAGTAATGCAAATATAAAGTAATAGCATGTTATGACTTTTCTAATTCGGTTTCTTTTCATCTTGCAAATGAATGCAGTTTGTTGCCATGCATGCATTCTTGTCTCACAATATGCTACATTAATTTTGTTTAAAAGTTCCGTGTTCTCATGACGATGTTTGGCTGTTACTGAGGGCCGTTTGAATTATAATTATGTGGTAACCTTTTCAAAAATTGTATGTGTTTATATGTAACATAATTACAACCATTTATTCTCTATTATTTTGAATTTGGCTTCGACTGGCGAAATTTATGAAGAAATCAGAGCGTCTCTTCATCATCATAACTTGACCTAAGAAGTCGACTTTTTGGGCTCCCACTCCAATGCTATTAAAATCACCTGAATTCTAATTATCCAATAATAGTAACTTTATAAAATTGGTCACCTATACCTATGACTAATATAGCAAATAAAATGCTTAATAAAAATTTTCGTGATTATCTATAAACATGCCTGGATTAATGATCTGTGTTATTGACGATTCACATCGCAAGAATTCTAAATCTGTTTTCAAATTAAACTTCAAATAACCAACGGCCACCCCATCTACAAATCTACAGTACAGGTCGGACAAAATTTTCACTGAAAATATCGTCACGGAAGTAGTAAAACCTAGGAACAGAAAAAAAAAGTAAGGGATTGTAATGACTCTGATTACGAAATTATATACCTGAAACAACGATATGTGTTTCTGCTGCAGAGTCACTACAAAATCACGAACAGTTTATTAAAGCAATAGAAAATGCACACGATGAAACATCTACTAAATGCATTGTTTTGTGATGAAAAGTAAATGAAACAAAATTTTTTAAATGCAAACAATTAACTCTGGTTAAATATTATTTCAATTTTTAATAAAGATTATCAAAAAATTCACTTAAGTTATATATGTATATGTATACATATTTGTACAAACTTGAATTTGGATCTAATGATTCTGTGTCTCAAAACCCTTGTTAAATGCAGGTCCTGTTGTATGTATTCAAATATATTATTTTATTTTGCCTTTTTGGCCTATGTAAATAGATAAATAAAAATTAAATAATCTACAAGGTAGGTGAAATGTTCTGCAACAAATGAATGACAATGAATAAAAGATTAAATAGAAGCAAAATGTATAAATAAATTTTATAATTCGAAACTGCCACCTTACGTTTTAATGCATGCTCTTAATCTCTTTGGAAATTTATCAATTGCAAGCCGAAGTATATTTGCATCGAATTGGTACCATGCACTTTCGCAGTCTTTAGAGGTTATTTGAGAGTCTCCAAATTTCAATGCGTTTTTAAGCACCATTTGATCTGATTAGACACGAAAATCCACTGGATTTAAATCTGGTGAATTCGGAAGCAATTTTATGGAGGAAACAAAGTCAGGAAAATAGTCTGCAAAAAACGTCTGATTCTTTCGTGATTTGTGTGCAGGCGCAGAATGCTGCTGAAATATCCAGGAATGCTCTTGGACGAGGGTATAGAAGCTTTGAGGAATGAAAACGAGAGGTGTCTTCTCTTTTGGGGAGCGATTCCTTCCCAAAATATCAGAGATTGTGGATGTGCTTGCTTTGGTATAATTCTTCCTTTCTTATTTGTAGTTTCGATATCTGAAGTAAGGATCCCGTATATCCTGCCACATTGCTTGCTCCCAATCTGCTCGATTGTGAAAAGAAATTCCTCACTGAAAAGAATGATTTTTTTTTTTTTTTTTTTTTTGAGTATTTCGAGAGATTTGAGTCAGCTTGCGATTACTTTTGAACTTGTTTTTCCTTACATTCTCTCAGTGAGATATTGAGCCTTCTGGAGCTTATAGGGATGAAGTTCAAGCTCATTCGGAACGATGCGCCGGACATTTTTAGTCCTATTTTTAGCTCAGAGACCATCTTTCTTACTGACCTGGTGAGGATTCCTGGATACTTTTCCCTCTGCCTTCATCCATCTTTATGCAATGCTATAATTACTGGTCTGTGGTTTTCTTCGGCCATAATTCAAGACCTGGGAATAATAGATATATCATTAGTTATTTAATTAGCATAATAGCATTTATTTATCAATGAATTATACTGAATTATTTAGTAATTCAACAAAATTTATAAGGAGAATAATATTTTCCTCGATTGTTGCAGATCTTTTCATCCATCCTGTATTTGCTTATTACTGCGCTCACACATTAATAAAATACATTTCTGTTAATTTTATTATTCTTCTTTTCTGTATAACAAACAGAGGAAAATTAAGGATTTTGTTAACGCCAGTTTAATGTTTCATATTTTATAGCAGCCATTGAATGTTGTTTCTACTATCATGAGTTTCTATTGCACTTTCTTTTTCCATTGCAATCTTTTGTTCAGAAATGTAATGAGGTATGAGTTGCTCAGCATGGCGTCTTTCTGGCAAGTTTAATAAATTGCTTTTATTTGTAACACTGCACATATTATTTAAACTATTTCAAATTTAATAAAGCTTAAAATGCACCTTTTTCCGTATTATGTTTCCCTTTCCCCTTTAACTTATGCACTCATATGCTTTCAAAGCAAATATTATTGCTAACATACTGAAGATACATCAATGAGGAATTTGCACAGATGGGGGATTTGAACAAAATCCTACTTTTCTGGCAGTTTTAGGCCCATAAATTAAAAAAAAGTTTATTAAAAATGCAAAAAAAGTTCTCATTAATTTTAAAAATAACTTTAAAATTAACCAAAAATCGTGTGACTTCAAAACGCTGCCTGACGTCACGCTTTATGATGCTTCAATGTTTACATTTCTTTAGCCTAGTTAGCAAGCAGCAATTCGTTTAAACTTTCGTATTATTAATAGTTTATGTGATTTCTGAGCATTTCCTTTTCATCTTATAATCATTTAATATAATTATCACCATTTACAATTATCATTATTTTCAATTGTTTTCTTTTCATGGCGGTTGTTCAATGTTTTCGTTTAATAGTTTCTTCTGGAACGCTAAAGAATAGCTTTTGAGAAGCATTAGCCGTTGTATTAGTGTAGAGTGATACAATACAATATATATACTACGATTTTTTAATATCCGTTATTATTATAAAATACAAAACCTATTTCACTGATTCAAGAAGCAAAGCAAAGCACAAAATCGAATGTAAACAACGATTACTCTCGTTTGTTGTCATAAAGAGTGACGTCATACTATATATTATACTGCGTTTTCTCGATAGAGTAAATACTGCGATGTTAAAATTGTTATAAATGAGTATAATTAGATTTCAAATAAAGAAAATGTATGCATTTATTTTCTTACCTTTTCATTTTCTGTTATATAAGAATAAAATCAGAAAACGTGTAAATTCCTCATTGCGTTTTCGGAGGAATTATATAAGAGGAACTAAATTGACATGTCCGGAAAAACATGAAGTGAAAATCATAACCACAGAAGCTATTAAGTAACACAGCACGAGTTAATGTTTTTGGTAGACTCAATATGGCTCCTGTAGTTGTGTTGTTATAGCGACAGCCATCTTAAATAGACAACAATTAATTTCAATTAATCTGCATACTGATACACCGTATGCCTACTTCTTTTATATAATCCTTCCAAGTTTGTGCTTTTCTGCCTTCCATTCTGACTTTTGCGATCTAAAAATCACGCTGAAAAATGTTTCTGGGCATTATCCATAATCTTCGATTTTTAATTTCCTCATAATACTAGGTGAGGGGAACTTAAATATTCATGGAAATGTTCGAACCCGTTTATTTGTTTTGATGTATGAGAAATCCGGAAAACACGGTGTTTTTCAGATTTCAATATGGTGTCAGCATATAGCCTCCTAAACTAGATGCCTGTCGCGTTGCTCGAAACGTGGCAACAGTTCAAGCGGTAGACAGCGCCACCTGGTACAGATTGCGCGACTTTTTTATTCAACTGTCACCAATAATTTTAAGAAGTGATATATGATATACATAATCGACGTTTCTTCGATTCTATTTGCCTTTTATATATATCAAATCCCACTTTTAATAATTTTTGATGGATGTTGAATAAAAGAGTCGCGCAATCTGTACCAGGTGGCTCTGTCTACCGCTTGAACTGTTGCCAAGTTTCCGAGCAACGCGACAAGCATCTAGTTTAGGAGGCTATGGTGTCAGTTTGTATGCCAGATCCAGATAGTTTGTTTGTTCATTTGTTAGATTTAAAGAAGTTAGATTAATGAGCAACTTCAATGGCCGTATTCACCATTAACTTCGACTCCCGGTTCAAAGCAAAAACTTGAAAAGCATCTAAAGGCAGGAAACAGCTTTCCAGAAAAAATTGGCGCGCTGTGTCTGCCATCTATCGTCAAGGATTTCATATAATCTTTGATTGGTTATTTTCACGTGAAAAATCTGAAAATGTCTATACCGCTATGGCAGAAGCAACGCTCCAAAATTTGCTGAAAATTTGCACCCCGCCTTTATGCGCTTTTCAAATTTCTGTGTTCAACCAGGAGTTGAAATTATTGGTGAATAACAGCCTTAGACGGCTTTTATACCCGAACTGGCTTGACATACATTCACGAAGATAGATTATTTTTATTTCTCATAAATATAACAAATACTTCAAACATGTCGTGAAAATTTTTTAGAACATGAAGATGACTTATTAGTTTTTCAAGATGCATTTGTGCCCTCATTTTCCCGTCAGATGAAGGGTTGTACTCTATTATTTCAACTCAAAAGAAATGATGCATATTTTTACAGTGTGTCTGAAAACATACTTACTAAAAAGAAAGCTTTATTGAACACGTACATGCATAGAGGAATAGACAAGTTATAATAGGGAAATTACAATGTATATACCTTAAAATTCGATAAACCAAATTTTCAATGATTTTGCACCACTTCAGAGATTCTTCTTCAGCGGACAACTAAATAAATTGGTCAACACCTTCATAAAAATGCCTGTTTGAATGGGTAATATTTTACTTTTAGTGTTCATTTTCAGATCGGACAAAGTTGTTGGCTTCTTCATATAGACCATGTCCTTTAAGTGATTCCATAAAACAAAATCTAACAGATTGAGGTTTGCGGAATAAGGGGTCAGTGTAAATACCATTCACAGTACTTTGGATAAACAAATATTATCTAAAAAAATAGAGGACAACACGTGTTTCATGCGAACCTGCACGATCTTGTATAAACTAATACTGCTAACTAATAATGTATAAACTAATACCAAGACTACGGCTACACTTAAAAAAAAAAAAAAAAAAAAAAAAAGGATGAAAGAACTGAAAAAAGTGCCGTAAATGCATTTTTCAGTCCTTAATTATCAAAATTACAGCACATTAACGGAACATTTTGTTAGTAGTCGATCGAAAATACATCATTTCTAGCTTATATACTAAAATCTGTGGCGTGCTGAGGGAGCCATCTTTTGACTATTGAATACCACAATTATTATGATTTATGCTTTAATATTTATATATCATTTTCATATAACTTTGCGTTTTCAAAAACTAGTAGAGTGTTTTAACAAATAAAAAATTAAAATGTCGAAATTTAAAGTTATTTTGCACATGTTTTCTGTACCACTAGCATGACATTTTCTCTTACTTTCAAACAAAGTAATGGAAATAATTCTTTTGAGAAGCATATAAAATATAAAGGTAAAGAATAATAAAGCTATTTAGGGCATGAAATCATTAAATCTCTAAGTATGATTTATTTTTATCGTAATCATTAAAACTTGGCCCGTAAAAGCTTTTAAAATGTTAGCTAGGATGTTCTACTAATGACATGATAACAGCAGCTTTCATAAAAATAAACCAAGTGTCCTATATTGAAAAAATTTTGCAGCTTTGGTGTAAAAATTTAACTTTTTTTCTGAACATATTAACTTGTTGTAGAATTTAATTCTAATGTGCTTCCAAATTTCTGCTTGTCACACGGATGCTTTCCAGTACCTCCCATCATTTAGAAATAAATGTAATATTTGTAATAACTATTTATTTACCTAAACTTTCTAGATTAAATAAACTAAAAGTAGGCAAATAATCAGATTTTGAAAATGGTTAAAAACATGTAAATACCAGTCTATACTTATATAAAAACATTCTTCCTGTGACTTTTTTTTACTCGAACAGAAAATTTACAACAATCTGATAAATTTGCAACACAACAATTTACAAAAGTGCTGTAAATTTATTAGACTGGCACACAATTTGCCAGTGCTTTTTGCTGTAAATTTGCATTTTTTCTTCTTTTTTACAGTGTACTTTGGGAATGAAATTATTCTTAAGCACCTGTCTGTATCGTTCAGTTGTCACAGTCCCTTCCTGGAGTCCTGAACTACTGGTCCAACAAAGCACAGGGCACAACCCACTGTCGCATGTTCTAGTTCTAGGCTGTTGATTTACATTCAGTTAAATATATTTATATGATAAATGTGAAATATATATAATATTATATGTGAAATATATATAATATTTATATGATCCCCATATTTGCCAGTTTTCACATTTGACAAAACTATTCAAATTAAAAATGAACTTCATCTGAAATTAAAAAAAACAAAATCTTTAAAAAAGAAAAAAAAAAAAAAAAAGCACATATTTAATAAAAAGCTGAAATGTTCGGTGCACATCCTCAAAGAATCCCCCCCCCCCTCATTACACTTACCATTATCCGAAAAAATGATATTTGATTTTGGATAGCATATTTTGGAACGCCATCAAAACTTAATGATGTTTAATTAACACAGTTTTTATTCTTCATTTTTGAATACTTGTTTTTCGGTTCTTCATACTTCAAGCCATTATTAAATTAAAATAAAAGACGTTCTATGTACCAAAATATTAATACATGAAATGTTTAAAATGAACTGAAATCAAAATTTGTTTAAGAATCGGGATCAAAATTGGCATTGTTAAGCGAAATATATATGTATACATATTATTTTATTTTTATTTTTCCCTGAGAAATTATTTCTATAATAATTCAAAATTTGCAAATATTTCTTGCATTATTTTGCAAAAATAATTATTGTTTGAAAACTATCTAGAAAGAAAATCGTTTTACTCATTCTTTGCTGCTGGCAACAACGATGAGTTTTTCAGCCGAAAACATTTCGATTGACTCGCAAAGCATAAAAAGCATCCTTCTGCTTTTATTATCTTTTCCTTTTACGAGGACCGAAAAGAGACATGAAAACAATTTCTTACTTCTCTAAGTTAAAAAATATCTCGGATTTAGGTGTTAAAGAAGTCTAACCGTCACTTTTATTAGAGACGATATAATATAAAAATTTTCCCAGAGTTACAGAATTGAAAAAAAAAAAAAAATATATATATATATGTAGAATCTTGGCTGGGCGTCTAGGGGTGGGGCAATGAAGAGGTGCGATTAAGATAACTAAAAACATTTATTACGTACACAACACAGTTTACACAAAGATAAAATGATAATATTAGCAGGATTTCCATCAATAACATTTGCTGGTTTCGAGGCCTAATACACATAACAAGCTCTCTTCATTACTAGGACTAACAGAAAGTAACATATATGAGCACTGACTCGCTCTACAATTCACATTAGTACCTACGCGTACTATTTCTAATAAGTGAGATTATGGTATAGAGCTCTCCATGGCTCTACACACTTATACAGAGCACAACAAGCTCTAATTAGCAGAAAAATGAGCCTGTCAGCCTACGCGCTGAAGGTCTCAACCGATCTCCACTGCAGCCAGATCTCAACTCCTCCGTTTGTCATCTCGTTCAATGATACGCATCCGAGGCAGCGCCATCTGTAGGCTGTGCACGGAACTTCCCACAACGCTCTGCCATTCTGATGTTGCGGTGACCTCACCGTAAACCAACCTGGGATACTAAAGGATATCTGCAAAATACAATTAAAAGAAAAAAAAACAAAAAAGAGAAACAGACATTAAAAAAATTATGTACATAAAAATTCACAGTTAACTTTTTCTGTAATGTTTATCAGTCCATTTAAGTCAGTCTATTTAGTTTGTGGACCATAATTTCATATGGTCTGCAGAAGTACTAGTATGTATAGGTCCTTCGTGATCGCCTATCTTCTCGACTTCATATCTGTCTTTGTCCTTTACTCGCACAACTTTATAAGGACCTAAGAATTTTGGTCTTAGTTTCATGCCGGTTCCAAACTGAGTTCGCTGGATGGCAACTAGATCATTAATTTTATATACATGGGCTTTCTTTCTCTTCTTGTTGTAACATCGGCGATTTTCTTCTTGAATCTTAAGAATGTTTTTTCTTGCTTCTTCACGAATGGTGTTAAGATTATCAAGCATGGAATTTATCCTTTCCTCTTCGAGAAGTTCTAGTATTCTCTTATCTTCTTTCTTTCTCATTGTTACTCCAGTGAGTAGTTCAAAAGGAGTTCTTTTGGTACTTCTCGATGTGGTGGAATTAATAGTTCTCTGAACAGCCTCAACAAACTTGTACCACTTGTTAGGGTCATTTATACATAACTTGGATAATACAGGAATGATTGTTCGATGAAGTCTCTCAATTTGACCATTCCCTCGTGGGATTCCAGTTGTGATGGTGTCATGTTCAATTCCCTCTGATTTACAGTAATCTGCAAATTCCTTAGATATGAACGCAGGTCCACGATCGGATATTATTCTTGCGGGGTTACCAAAAATACCAGCTTGCTGTTTTAATTTTTGCAAGGCGTCTGCTGAAGAAGTTGATTTTACCGGGTATAGCCACGAAAATTTACTAAATCCATCGATGACGGTAAAAATGTGATTGTAGTTTTTGTTAGTGGTTGGTAATGGACCCACAAAATCGATGTGATACGTGGATAATGGTATCTCTCCTTTAGGGATAGGGTTCAAAAAACCTTCTCCTTTTCCCTGTTTCTTATTTACGAGAATACATTCTACGCAACTTTTTACAACATTATCTATGCATTTTTTCATATTAGGAAAGTAATATTCTCGTTTAACTAACTCTTCAGTTTTATTAGCCGAAAAATGTCCTAAGGCATGACATTTCTTTACGACCTCAAGTTGCATGATCTCTGGGACAATTAGTACATCCCTATCATTTAACACTTTATATAAAACATTATTTTTTAACACATATTCGTCATTTTGGTTCTGTTGTAAAAGAGATTTCATAGTATTGATAAACTCATCATTTTCTTGAGCAGTAGCAATACGATGAGTAAGGGTATCAGTATTTACAGCCATTACAGGGTGTCGGCTAAGAGCGTCAACATGCTGCATTTGTTTACCAGGACGGTGTTCTACTTCGTAGTCGAATTCCTGTAGCAGGAAAGACCACCTGGCTACCTTAGGTGTCAATTCACGTTTATCTAAAGTTTTAGTGAACGCTTGACAGTCAGTATAAATTTTAAATTTACTACCTAACAAATAGTTCCTAAATTTTTTAAGGGCTTCTACTATCGCTAACACTTCTAACTCATAACTACAGTATTTTTCTTCTTGTACAGAGGTCTTTTTACTCATATAATGGATTGTATAGTACTGTCCATCGTCATCTTCTTGTAATAGGATTGCACCGAATCCTAATTTAGATGCATCTGTATGAACTTCTAACTTATAGCCTTGCTTAAAAAGGTGTAAGACAGGTGCATTAGATAAAATGTCTTTAAGCTTTTGAAAAGCTAATTTCTGCTCTTGCTCGAATTTAAATGGAGTGGAAGCACGTAATAAGTCACTGAGTGGTCTTGCTATGTTGGCATATGAACGAATAAATTTTCTAAAGTAACCCGTTAAACCTAAGAAACTCTGCACTTCCCTAGCATTACGGGGTTCTGGGAAATTTTGTACTGCGAGAGTTTTTTCTACTGAGGGTTTAATCGTGCCATTCTCAATTATGTGACCTAAGAAATCGATCTTACGTTTCAAAAACTGACATTTCTTTAAATTTAACTCTAGACCAAATTTTGATGCCGTTTCTAACACACGTTTTAATTTATCTAACCCTTCATTCTCATCTTTAGATGGAATAATTATATCATCTAAATAAATAATTACAGTACCATCTTTTAATAAGTCTTTAAACACATAATTTACATATCTTTGAAATACTAAGGGACTATTACATAATCCATAGGGAACTTTTAGAAACTCATACTGGGCATTATCGGTCACAAAAGCTGTATATTTCCTACTTTTTTCCTCTACATCAACTTGTAAAAACGCATTCTTTAAATCTAGTGTCGAAAAAACTTTACCCTCCCCTAATCTATCAAATAAATCCTCAATATTTGGCAACGGGTATTTATCTTTAATTATTTTCTTATTTAAAGCACGATAATCACAGCATAACCTTATTCCTCCATCTTTTTTCCTACACACCACTATTGGCGAAGCATAATTTGATGTACTTTCTCTAATTATACCATCCTTTAACCACTGGTCAATTTGTCTATCCACCTCTGATTTCTCTACAAATGATAATCTGCGAGAGCGTGAACACACTGGTATATCATCAGATAAAATAATGGACATTTTTAAATCAGTACTTTTTGTTTTAACTGGCTTATAACTTTTTATTAATTCGCTTAATTTCTCTTTTAACGACTTATCTAAAATATAACTGACATCGAATTTTTCTTCTTCTGAAAAATTGCACATACTTGAAAAAAAAGAATCTATCTCATTTTCCTTTCGATCGAATACAGGAAAAGAACACCCACCTGCTTCATCGAAATTGCTTTCCCCCGAACGCGAAAAATTTTCTTTCCCCCCTGCTACGTCGCTGGAATTCGAAACATGTGTTTCCTCTTTATTTTGTTGTTTCAAAATATGAAAGATATTATTAGGCAGAATTACGTCGCATGTCAAATTGTTGCATAAAGCACCGATTATGTTTATTGAATCATGATTAGGTAAAGATATTTTAAATTCAGTCAGATTTGCATCTTTCTTTTCATTAAAGCAGCTAACTAGAGTGGTTGAAGAAATAACATTTTTAGTCTGTGGAATGCTATTTTTATTTACAATTAGAATCGAAGAACCAGAATCTTTTAACCCTTTAAGTGGAATATCATCCACTAAAATATCAACATATTCGAGCTCATTAACAATTAGGTTAATCGGACTTGTTTCGGATTGAACTACTGAATTCGTTGGAAGATTTTCACGGAATTCTTTTTTCTCTGAACTACGTTTAGGACACATTCTAGCGAAATGAAATGTTTTCCCTTTTGCACCACAAATATAACACATTCTTTCATGCTTTTCGTGAGTTTGATTAGATACCGAATTACGTACTATGGGATCTTTGTTATTATAATGTGTCTTTCTAAAAGGAGTTTTGTTTACAAACCGCTTATTCTCTGAACTTTCGTTTCGCGTATTATTATTAGTTTCAATTAACGATTTGCCTCTAGAAGAGTAGAATAAATCACACTCCCGACCTAATTCGTTGGGTTTAAACCAATTTTGACCTTCTCGAACACTAATATGTTCCTTAGTTCTAGAATCCAACGTTTCATATCATTTATCAGAAACTATAAGATCACACAATTGTTTAACATCGTTCACCCCTCTCAATCTACAATAGTAATCAAAAGAAGCGCTTAGACGTGAAGCGAATTGGACATGAGATTCTGAAGGATTACGGAACGCATTTTTAAAATTACTTAAACATTCACGCGGCGTTGGTTGAAATTGTCTTAAAATTAATTCCTTAACTTTTTCATAATCGTTAATTTCTTCGGTGGTTACGTACGCAAGAACCTGATTACATTTATCTCCCAATAAATTAATCAATATTTCCGATTTAAATTTAGACGGTACGTTTTTAGAAACGAATGCTTTTTCCAGGGATTGAAAAAATAAGTGCAAAGCTTCCGGTTTCTCAGGTACTGAAATGGTTAAAGTGCGAATACTTCTAATTAAATTTTCTAATGATTGTGAAGTAGTTTCTGAATTTGATTGCTCAACATTATTACTAGAATTATTTGCTGCAGCCTGTAACTTTAAATTCTGTAACTCTATTTCTTTTTCTAACTGGGATAATTTAATTCTTTCTATCTCAATTTTGGTTTGTTCTTCTACAGATTTCAACTTTTGTTCTTCTAGTAACATTTTAATAACACCTCTAACAAATTCTAAATCATTTTTATAAATATCAGAACTCTCAATTAAAGTTTTGATTTCAAGTACCTTAGCTTCCGCCGGAACAGTTAGGCCTAATTCTTCAGCAATTGTTCTTAAATCTGCTTTTCTAATGCCTTGTAACACGTTTTGGGCCATTATAACTCTAAAGAATTACTTATACCAAAAAATATTTCAATATTTCTACCAGATTAATATCATACTTAAATAGGAACAAAATAATATGAGAACATATTTCTTAAAAATGATTCTATGCTTTTTGTTCTCAAATCAAAATTATCATGATTTTTAAATAAACACATTCAGAACAATTTATACCATTTAATAGAATATTTAGAACAACTTATATATTTCTTAATTATTGCTATATACACATATTTCATATAATATCACCATTATCATTATTCTTTCTTTAATTATTGTTTTCACTTTCGTTTTAAAATAATATTGTTATAATATTGTTAAAATATTATTGCAAACAGTAATAAGCAAAATTATAAAAGATTACTCAGAATATTTTTTCAATCATAATTCTTATTTCTATTCATTCTTCTCAAGTAATATATTTATTTAATTTCATCACACAGTGAAACCAAAAGTGTTCTCAAAAGTATTTCACCATTAATTTCAAATTCAAAATAGTAACTCAAACTCTTTTCTCAATTTATGCATTAATCATTATTATCCACTATCAAACAGAATGATAAATATATAACAATAACAGTTACCTTTTATAACTTGTTGGTGGTAATATCGCGGCAGAGTCCCCACTTGTAGAATCTTGGCTGGGCGTCTAGGGGTGGGGCAATGAAGAGGTGCGATTAAGATAACTAAAAACATTTATTACGTACACAACACAGTTTACACAAAGATAAAATGACAATATTAGCAGGATTTCCATCAATAACATTTGCTGGTTTCGAGGCCTAATACACATAACAAGCTCTCTTCATTACTAGGACTAACAGAAAGTAACATATATGAGCACTGACTCGCTCTACAATTCACATTAGTACCTACGCGTACTATTTCTAATAAGTGAGATTATGGTATAGAGCTCTCCATGGCTCTACACACTTATACAGAGCACAACAAGCTCTAATTAGCAGAAAAATGAGCCTGTCAGCCTACGCGCTGAAGGTCTCAACCGATCTCCACTGCAGCCAGATCTCAACTCCTCCGTTTGTCATCTCGTTCAATGATACGCATCCGAGGCAGCGCCATCTGTAGGCTGTGCACGGAACTTCCCACATATATATATATATAGTATCTATGCCATGTCTCAAAGAAGCGATAGTTTTTTAGAGTTACAAATCACGCCTTTTTTTTTTTAATTATTATTATTACTGTATTTTTATCATTACTAATTACGAATACATATGAATTAACAGAAATTCGACTCTTCAAAATATTATACTTGAAAGAACTATATTTTAATCAGCATTTTAAAACTATAGAACAAATTTTGCATAGTTAAGCTGTTCACGTTTACGTCTTAACCCTGAAACACTAGCGTGTTCATATCATTAAAGATACTTAAAATTTTCGTGCTCATGTAAAATCATGTAAAATTACTTTTATTTGCTTATATTACATTAATATTGTTTTTAAATATGTTTAATTATTTGCTGTTTTACCTAATATTACTAACTTTTCATTAACTGAATAGTTATTTGTATTTAAAAATATATTTGAAAACTAAAAAAAAAAGTATTCCAACAAAGGAAGACCGCACGTAAAATTTACGTACACTAGTGTTTTAGGATTAATATAACCATGTCTTCGCATTAGACAATAAATTTTAAAAAGACATTTTTAAAAAATATATTTACTTAAAAATATTAAGCATATGTTCTTTAATTACCTATTTAAATGCCGTTTCAATTATTTTTGTGTCTTACTTTAAGACCCTTTTATTTGCAGTGTTATTATCATTATGTAACTATGCAGTATAGTTTGGTCACTAAATGTTAAATATATTTTAAGAAACTGATATACTGCTTCTTCAGCTGTTTTAGTTTTGAAAAAGTGTAAGTTGATAAATGTCGTTAAATTGTCTTGAAACACCATTGTATGTTATACTTATTTTGTGTTACAGCAAATCAACCAAATCGACTTGACATCTTGAGTTCAATCCGAATCGACTATACTGGACAAGAGTATTTTTTTAGTTGCACTATGTGTCATATGATATTGCGTTTGCATAAATTACAAATAGAACCTCTTGGTAATATTTTTCGTTTAACTTGCAATTCTTTAAGTATACATGTTCTTCTACCATGGCTTGCGAGTTTTAGATAGAAAGTAACATTCATTGATAAAACATATAATTTAGTAACAGAACATAGTATATTTGTTTTTCTTGAAATGAACTTGCCTTGATTAATTTTTGAAATGTGAAGATGTTTTAATTATCTGTAATCTGTCGATATATTGCCTATAAATTTAGCAGAATTTTTTCCAGGAAATACTTCTTGCTGATCATTTGCAGAACTTTTCATCTGAGCTTGCAGACATACACAAACGATGATAGGAATGAATTATAATCAATATTCGGTCTTTTGCCGAAATATTTGGATGAGCTAAAGTTGCATAATATTCGGTTCGGCCGAATATATTGGTATTTGGAAACCGAATAGTGCAGCTCAATTTAAAATTAAAATATTAAAATTGGTTTAATATATATATATAATTAAATTGATGTACAATTTTTTTTTCAATTCGTCAATGTTATGATGACAAAGAATATTAAATAAGTAAAAAATACCAGTCTAATAAATTTTCTATTGCAGTCTAATGAAATTTCCATCTTAATTTCTAACCTAAATTAAAATAGTCTGCATCAAAATGTAATACGTTTCAAAATAGTCACTTATTGTAGTTTAATGATGGAAAAATTGAGACAGCATATAAAACTATATTTACTTATAAACAGTCAGTATACAATACAAATCAACTAAAATAAATAAGTAACTAATAATTAAGGATACAAGACAATTTATTAAAAACTGGTCGTATTTAAATTTTGGCAAATTATGATGTTCTGGATTTTCTGTCTTTATGTGTGTGAGAAACAGCTTGCTGTTATACCTATTGCATAATTCTGTTTAATTTTATGATATTTTCATTCTCTGAAGCTCACAACACATTTTTAGTAGTTACTCTCTGTAAAGAAGATTTATTGTCCGTGAAATGGCCGTATTTCCGTGAATCTTGTAGAATAAAAAATATAGTACATTGCTTAACAAAATACCCAGGCTGGAAGTCCGTATATCCTTTAAAAAGAGTGCCACTTGACAAAAATAACAGTAGTCATTTCCAATAAAATAGTTTTTTTGTTTTTATGCTAAAGATATGAACAATCAAGTAATCACTTACACGGTTCTCGTAAAATTCTATAGGCTAGAGAGAGAGGGAGAGCAAACTAGAACAGTTGTTTCTTACACCAGTACACAAGAGATATTGACAATTTGAAAGCCAAAGGTGTACTGAATTGCATTCGCCAATTCAAACCCGAAATTAACAAACTAATGCCAAATAAAACGCCAAAAGAATGTTCTAATTGGTTAATTTAAAAAATTTAATCCGTTATCGAAAAGACAAAGACAGGCTTGGCAATATAAATTATGCCAAACATAATTACTTTTTATCGGCGCCAGGAATATATCATAAAGAACTTATGATTTTTTTTTTTTAAATTATTATTATTATTATTTTAAAAGAAACGAATCCAGCATCTGTTGACGCCAATGAGACTGAAATAATTTATGATAGCACAAATCACCGGAAATGAAATACATTTCGCAACTTCTGTTTATATTAGAAAGTAATTTAGACAAATAAATTATTTTCTATTTGTGCTTAAATGAGATACTGAAACCGAACGTTGTTGAAAAGGGAAAATGTACCTATTTATAAATGAATAAGTCTCTTAGTAAAAATAAAAATTAAATTATATAGAGATTGACTTTTATATTAGAATGAATTGATTTCAGAGGATATTACAGAATAAAATGTTCTTTTTTTTATTGGAATAAATTAAATTAAATTAAATATTATTTGTTAAATGAATTAATTAATTTTATGATTATTCTTAATAAATTGACTTTTTTTGTTTAAAATTTTAATTTGAATTATTTAGAAATTAATTAAATATTTAAAAGAACATATGTGTGAACTTGTTCTCTCTCTCTCTCTCTCTCTCTTTTGTATATATATATATATATATATATATATATATATATGAAGGGTTTTTCAATAGGGATGATACAATTTTAAATGGTTAGAAGGGCAACACTGCGCATTTTTTTTTTTTTTTTTTTTTTTTTTTTTGACATTTCTTGTGTCATTTGTGTTTAGTATGCTATGCCATTTAATCATGCAAAGATACACGCTTCAACAACGTTTTGAAATTATTAAATTGTTTTATCAAAGTCAGTGTTCACATATGAATACTGTGAGAAATTTGAGAAGAATTCATGGACGACATTATTCAGTTAATCGACTCGATCGATTGTGATTTTTTTCTTTGGAGATATGTTAAGTCACACGTTTATGCTGATAATCCAATAATAATTGGGCAATTAAAAACCAACATTGAACGTGTTATTCATGAAATAACACCAAATTTATATGGAAGAGTAATGGAAAATTGGGTTGACAGAATGCAATGTACAGAGAAGTCGTGGTGCTCACATGAACGATATTATTTTCATACTTAATGGCATAAAAGCTTTCAAATAAAAAAAAATTGTGTCTCACTGAATAATTTATGTTTTTTCTTTCTTTCTTTCTTTCTTTCTTTTTTAATTGCATCACTCTTAATGGAAAACCCTTTATATATATATATAGATTCAAGTCCTTTTGTTCGACCATTGTAATGATATATATAAATATTATGTAATACGCCTACATGTAAAATAAGATTAATTTTTGAGAATTCAAAAAGGAAAAAAAAAAAAAAAAATATTCATTCTAATTTAATGTTAGACCCTTTTTAGTCTATTTACTAGAATTCGAAATTTTACAGGGAAAAAGAAAATGATTAAAAAAATATTTTATTTTATTTCTATTTTGACTATAAAATTTATTTTTTAATGCAAATGCTTAGATTTTATGTTGATACTTTTAATGCACATTATATTATTTTTACATACAGTAAATGTTTAAAATAATTAAGCTATTCAGAGTATAAAAAATATTTTACACTGAAATTTAACTATTCGGTATTCATTATTCGGCAAAATTCACTATTCGGTGCAACTCTAGTATAAGTCAACATCTCTCAGGAAATTATTAATATTGTCTATAATTTTACATTTTTACAGTAACATATATATAAAAACAAAAGACTTTAGTATGGGGAAGAGCAGTCTTGAACCAATTTTTACTGAGTTTGCAAACATTGTATGTGAACTATCAGATCTAATTTCTCAAAACTCGTGATACATCCAAATAGAAACAGTATTAAGATTCCTCACCATATCCATTATAATATCTGCAAATTCATTGCATTCCCATCGAAAAGTAAGTCCATAATTGTATCAGAAATTTTCAAGTTGATTATCAAGGAAAAAACATTTTTTTTTAAAAAGATACACTGTAAACGTAAATGTCTTAAATTCAGTTACGAAAGTGTCTTAAATGGATGGTCATTTTTTAAGCGAAAAAAAAGTCTTACTTTTCAAGACACCTTTTTGCATCTGATATTAAGAGAATGCAATGTTTTAAAACGCCGCCATGTTTTAGGCTTAAAAACACCGCCATGTTAGGCTTAAAAACACTACCGTTTTTAAGGCTTTTTTTATAAATAAATAAATAAATAAATAAATAAATATGGTTCGTGATTAGGTTTTTCTGTTAAAATAGATTTTAGAATAGTTTAGAGTATTAATGAAATATTTATCTTAAAAAAAAAAAAAAAAAAAAAAAGTGTCACTACCCAGCGTTGGGATTCGAACTCACGCTGTCCGTGGAGACCAAAACTTTGAGATAGGCACGGTCGAACAGAAGCATTTACCAATCACGCCACCGTCGAATACCCCATGATGAGTTTTTATGATAAAATATACTTCAGTATTCGCGAAACGAACCATAGTGTTATGTTTTATTTCTGATTTTTGCTATAAAACTATTCATAGTATTGATCTTAAAGTTAATAATTATTATTATCTTAAATTTCATATCTAGAGGTATAGAATTTTTTCATAATGCATAACAAATATGTGAAGGTTGCAGCCCTCGATGATAATGATTTCTTTCCTTAAAGTGATATTTAAATAAAAACAAACTATAATCATGAGTATAAGAAAATTTGTTGTTTTACATTTAGATGCAGGTAAATATGGGAAAGAAAAAAGTTTTTAAATGAATAATAATAAGAAGAAAGAAAGAAAAAGTTATGCACAAATGATTCATGATTGTTTACGTATAAATTTGTTTTCTCATACTTTTGCTAAGTCCGTTTTCACATTTTTACTTTTAATATAAAAAAGCTTTAAAGACAATTTTTTTTTTCTTTTTTTTAACGAAATAAGCTTTATATGTAAGTATGTTGTTTATGAATTCTGTGAAAAATAATAGCATACAAGTATCATTCACATCTGTAGAGTATTATTCTATAAAAATTTAAGTTCATAAATCTACCATAGTTTAAGTAGCTTAACTGCTTATTATATAAAATGATAATATATTTATTTAATGTGGAAAGAAATAGGATAAGCATATTTTCTTAAAGTAGATTCCATATAAAAAATTTTCTAAGTAATGCAAGTTCTGAATTTCTAAAGTGTCTGAAAATTCAAACGTGCTTTGCTGTCTGAAAATTCGCGTATTTACGTGTTTCAAACATTTTTGTGTCTAAACTGGTATTTCAGACATAATTCTGTCTTAAATTAAGATATCTATAATGTCTACTCTATATTTTAAGATATTTATGTATCTTAAATGTCGTTTCAGTTGTTTTTATGTCTTACTTTAAGACCCTTTTATTTGCAGTGTACCCTTAACCCTTTGTTGCATGATGTCCATTGTAGTGGACAAAAGTTTAATTTTTTTTCCTTTCACACAAATGGTTTTACAGATTTGGTTTCAATGTTTATTCTTTCTGTATTATTTAAGCTTTCAACTGTTGCTCATAGATAGCATCATAATATATTACAGACTGCATTGCTAGTTTGAAAATAGCGTCAACCTCTACTTTCAAGTTAGTATGATTTCTCATTGTAAACATTGTATATAAGTGCTAAACCTTTTTTATTTTGACATTTTGCCTTTTGAAATAGTAATTTTAGGCATTTTAGAATATGTTTGAATAGAACACTTATTTTCAGATGCTATTTTTCATGAAAATTGATGTATTTTTCTTTTTGTCAACTACAATGGATGTTATGAACATAGGCTAATGTAGGACTGTTTTCGTTTGTGCATTGTAGTGGTACAAAAAGGTATTATTTCATTTTATAGATGTTATCGTGTTGAATTCTTGGCTTCTTTACAAAGCTGTCATACCACAATGTTCTATGCAACTAGGACTTTTCAAGATGTCCATTGCCAGAGGACTAATACAAGCAGTATCAAGAGTAATTGATGAACAAGATACAGAAAGACTTACGTAAACAAGAGCCAATGTCAGTGTAAAAACCTACAAAAAAAAAAAAAAAAAGTCAGTCAAAGCAAGCTTTGTCCTCTATGATGGAGTGGATCATTTTGCTAGACAAATATCAAATAGTGCTCAAAGATGTAAGATGGCGTTATGATCAAGAAAATATACATATTCATGCGTAAAATGCAAAGTTCATTTGTGTATCGATGAAAAAAGTGACTGCTTTTATTATTTTCATCACCACTTCTAGATATCCAGATTCTATATGCATACTGTCCACTACAGTGGACAAACTGTAACTTTTAAAATAAACAAAATTTTGATGAAACAATTTTTCCCCCTGATTTCTGGGGCAATTTTAAATAAGAAAAACACAATAATTTCCTTTAAAGTTTCCCAGGTAATTAATATGCAACAAAAGGTTAACATTTTATTCATTTTTTGCATATTAAATTAATATAAGGATTTTATTTCTTTTTGTCTAAAAATACTTTACTTTCAATTTGCTGAGTAACAATAGAACGCATAGACCTCATACTAATTTCACTACAAGACACTACATGTAGCGGTAGTCGTTTTTAGTCTAGAAAGGATTTCATAGAGTGCTACTTCTGTTTTTGTTTGACATTTTTCCTATCTTCACGTGCATTATAACTAATTCCTATATTACCTCAAGAGTATCCCATCGATCTTAGAAAAAATATAATTAACACGTAAAATAAATACGTTTTTACACTTTTTAAAGGTCTAAACATTTTTTTTTTTTCGACCTGTATGTACCAGAAGTACACTAAACAACCACCTCATCTCAAAATCTTTATTTATTACCATGATGAGAGAATGTGCATAATTTTTACTGCATATATCTTTAAATAATACGCTTTAGTAATTAAAAAAATATGTTCCAAATACAATGTTTGTCTGTTTCATAATGCGACAGAGAAAGGGCTAACCCTTTCCGGCACAGTGTTGCCCCTGCGGCAACACCTAATTTTAATTCTCTAGTGCAAAAATTCATCCCAGAAATTTTTTATAGTATTTTTCTTCTATAACATAGAGGTAAAACTTCATTTATTTTTTGTCTTATAATATTGTTCTTGAATTCCGGCAGCTGTTGATTTTAAATGTATAGAACTAGTCTGTGCCGGAAAGGGTTAAGGCACGTAAATGTCTTAAAATATAGATTAGACGTTATAGATATCTTAATTTAAGACAGAAATATGTCTGAAATACCAATTTACACACAAAAATGTCTGAAACACGTAAATACGCGAATTTTCAGACAGCAAACGCGTTTGAATTTTCAGACACTTTAGAAATTCAGATACTTTCACTTAGAAAATTTCTCATATGGAATCTACTTTAAGAAAATATGCTTATCCTACTTCTTTCCACATTCAATAAATATATTATTATTTTATATAATAAGCAGTTAAGATAAACTATGGTAGCTTTATGAAATTAAATTTTTATGGACTAATACTCTAGAGATGTGAATGATATTTGCAACTTTAACATAATTCATAAACAACATATTAGATACAAAGCTTATTTCGTAAAAAAAAAAAAAAAAACCTTTGTCTTTAAAGCTTTCTTATATTAAAAGAAAAAGTGTGAAGACGGACGTAGCAAGTAATCTGTAGAGAAGAAAGCGAATTTATAAGTGAACAATCCTGAATAATTTGATTATAACGTTTTTCTTTCTTTCTTCTTATTATTATTCATTTAAAAACTTTTTTCTTTCACATATTTACCTGCATCTAAATGTAAAACAACAAATGTTCTTGAATTCATGATTATAGTTTGTTTTTATTTAAATGTCACTTTAAGGAAAGAAATCGTTATCATCCAGGGTTGCAGCCTTCACATACTTGTTATGCATTATTAAAAAATTCTAGACCTCTAGATATGAAATTTAAGATAATAATATTTATTAACTTTAAGATCAATACTATCAGTAGTTTTATGGCAAAAAATTAGAAATAAAACATAAGACTGCGATTTCTTTCGTGAATACTGGAGTATATTTTATCATGAAAGCACATATTTCTGTATTCGACGGTGGCGTGATGGGTAAATGCTTGACTTCGACAGTGCTCTGCTCGAAAATTCGGTTTTCATGGACAGTGTGAGTTTGAATTCTAACGCCGGATAATGAGACTTTTTTTTTTTTTTAAATATGAATATTTAATTGATGCTGTAAATAATTCTAAAATTGATTTTTAACAGAAAACATAATCGCACACTATATTTATTTATTTATTTATTTATTAAAAAGCCTTAAAAACGGTAGTGTTTTTAGGCCTAAAACATGGCGGCATTTTAAGGCACTTGCAATGTCTTAATTTCAGATGCAAAAAGGTGTCCTAAAAAGTAAGACTTTTTTTTTTTTCACTTAAAAAATGACCATCCATATAAGACACTTTTTTAACTGAATTTAAGACATTTACGTTTAAAGTGAATGTAGGAAATTCAGTAATCGAGTAAATGCATGAAGTGTCGTAATAGTTTAAGTCAATAAATAAGGTTGTATAACGTCAATAACATAATTTATGTGTAAATTTATTTTTGGTATTATTTATTTTTCACAATTAGAATTGTTCATTTTGCGTTCAACAATTTATTTACATGTGCTGTTACTTAAACTTTTTTCGATTTTGCCTCATATCTTAATATATCTTAATAATAAAGCAGGATTTAAAAAGTTACATTTTTGTTTTAATGTAACAAAATATTTTTATTCAACATTCATGCACTATGGCGGTTTCGGTCATTCTTGGGTGCTTTTGCTATTTTTAAAATTGTGATTCTCTTATTAGTTTTATTCTTCTAAGCATGCATTACAATGCTCAACAAACTGTGATGAATTTTTTGTAATTCAATTCAAAATAGTTTTTTTTTTGTTAACTCGTAGTTACAAAGGGAAACTTGCGTAAACCTCCAGCACTTTTATTGAGAAGTTTGATGACAAATTAACGTTACATGGGCTAAAGTATATAAGAAAGGATTAAATAACTACATTTACTGCGATTTATTCTTTTATTGAGGATGGCTGAAGAGATGTTCAGATAGGTTAAATTTCTTTTAGAAATTCCTTTCCGAATAGGTGGTATCAAAGAGCAATAACAGTCTATGGAATGATTTGTAGGCTCTCTCCAAATCGGTCATTGCAAAGATCATTGAATGAACTTTACCATTTATCCAATGGGCTCTTCTCACCTGACGTCAGAGGTCACATAATAGAGGAAAAACAAATAGCAGGCGAAGTCTTGTTTATGTATAGCGATTGCTGAAATAACGTATTTTCTATTCTTATTTTTGACCAGTCGTATTTAATCTGTGTTATTTTTTCATACATCATCATTTTTAATCCATTTTATATCATTATTCATCATCTTTTGTTTGCTGTATACATTTACAACCATCATTTAGTTTATATTTGTTATTGATGTTCATGAAGAACATATTAAATACTCTGATTTTTTATACTTAAATCAGTGACAGTGCAATATCGTACTGCGTAAATCCATTTAGACAAGTAACTAAGTTAATTAACTTGTTGTAGCACCTTTATGCAATTAAATTAAATGAAAACAATTTCAAATTTCAAATTATAATCCATAAACATTCCACAAGAACAAGCTATTATTTATTGCTAGATCAGTTAATGTAACAGTTACACTAGAACATACAAATATCAATTCTTACAGTTGAAAATAAATAAACACATAAAGTGTTTTTAAAAAATTATTAAATTTACAAATACAACTATTCTACTGTTTACAAATGCACAACATTACTTTTATTTTATATTATATTAAATATTAACATTTTTGTTCTAAAGAACAATATTTAATAGAATTCGATTCTCAGAATTCGATTATTCGTTTTTCTCTATCACATGATTGGGAAGATCACATGAAACTGGGAAGAGTCCATTTCGCAAGTTACTGGCACAAGTATTGCACACAATAAGAGGCGCCAATGATTTATCTTGATCTTCAATTCGACAACTAAAATGGTGATTGTATGTCTTTCCAGTCAGTAACGTCATAGCGTGTCTTCGACTCGATAGGGTTACTTCTCCACAAACGCAGCAAGAATTGTCGGGAGTGTTCATAAAACTTCAGGGCATTCTAAAACAACAGATAAATACTACCAAACACATAAATAAATGATAAAAAGATAATTAAATGTAAATATTCATTTATAAAAATCAAATTCAGCTTCAGTTTTTAACCTTGAATTCAAACAAATTTGTTACTTTCATTTAATTTACAATTTTGATGTTTTAGTAACATTTATTAACAATGTTAAAGTTATTAACAATATTATTAACTTTAAAATGACTTATTTAGTTTATATAAGGCATTTTGAAATATCCTTTTTGGATTTTTTAAATAACTCTCGTCAACCTATTTGATATTAATGAGAGAAGAAGCGAAAATAATATTTGTTTTGAAGAAACACAAAAAGTAAATTCGGTGCCAAATGCAGGCAATTTTATTTTATTTTATTTTTTACCATTTCTATGTTTTATGAAAAAAGTTCTGTATCCCTATTTTAAAAAAGTGACATTTTTTATTTCCTCGACGCCTTCAAGAATTTTTTGGACTCATTTCTATATATATATATATATATATATATATTTAAAATCTTTTTTATGCTGGGGGAGTTTCAATAAAATTCAGGATGCATAAAATGGAAGTATATAAACCGGAATAAATCGAGTATAATACTTGAAAAATACGTATAGAATATAAAAACTACATGTTTGGGAGAAAAGGAAAAAATAAAGTTACTTTTAAGTCCAAAAACATAATACCATCAATAGTTCTTTAAAATATGACACAGGATTCATAAGGGACATTCTGACGGAACATGAGTGAAAGTCGGAATATATCATTAACTTTTACAAAATCGCCAATCGTAAAATTCTTTGACAATTTGTTGACAAATCGAAGAACGAAGTTACTCATTATCCGAGGTTTATATTTCGCTATCGGAAGTTGGTATTGTACATTAAATATACAGGGTAAGTCAAAATGAATATAGCGATTACAAACGGCTAATAACTATTTAATGGAAAAGAATTTATCGAGAAGATTAACACAGAATGTAGATGGAACTTCAAAATTTTGTATACATACGTCATAGATGTTCTATGTGACTTCCCTTGGTCACACGGACAACATCTAGGCGGTAGTCCATTTCACGCCATACATTCTGAATCTGAAGCATTTGTTCAGTCACCGACGCAAGTGCATTACAAATGCGTACTTTTAGTTCTTCAATTGTTTTGGGCATGGGAAGCACATGCACCCTGTCTTTCACATAAACCCATAGAAATAAAATTATACTTTTAAAAAATTAAAGAACACGCTTTTATTGAAATGTGAACCAAAAATCACAAAATATCTATCTATATAGTATTAAAATGCAGGGTAAGAAAAAATCAAGTGAGTGATACACCATAATATTTACATACTTTTAAATCTTTAATAAATAAATAATTTAGAATTAAACAAAAACCCTTTTTAAAAAATCTCCCCTGACTGGGTTCGAACGTTAGACTTTTAGGATCGTAGCCAGGAGTTTTATCTCACAGCCACAGCGTTCACGTAGGGAAAGTCTTTTTTTACCATATAGATTTTTTGTTTGCTCCCAGAGCGATTACAAACATACATACAGGTGAAGCTAATAAAAGCGTGTTAAAAAATCGCAGGGTCTCAAAGTACGCATTTGTAATGCGCTTGCGTCGGTGACTGAAGGCATGCTTCAGAATGTATGGCGTGAAATAGACAACCGTCTAAATGTTGTCCGTGTGACCAAGGGAAGTAACATAGAACATCTATGACGTAGGTATACAAAATTTTGGAGTTCCGTCTACATTCTGTGTTAATCTTCTCGATAAATTCTTTTCCATTAAATAGTTATAGTCGTTTGTAATCGCTATATTCATTTTGACTTACCCTGTATTTTTCTAAAAGCTTTTTTTTTAGCCCAAAATGTCCATTGCTAGCATTCTAGTATAAAAAAGGTAGTCATCATTTGGAGCATAGGCTAACTGAAGAGTAGGATTAAACACTTTCTTATATTGCGGGTTATATTATAGAAGGTGTATGAAGCTAGATGTCTGCACGGGCCGGACTTTCGGCCCGAGCCCGAGACCGGCCCGGCCCTCGGGCCGGGTTCGGGCCGAAATTTTCAATTTGCTCTCAGGCCAGGCCGGGCTCAGGCTTAAAATTTTTTTGTAGGCTCGGGCCGGGCCGGGCTCGGGCTCAATATTTTGTGTGTACTCGGGCCGGGGCGGGCCTGGAGGAAATTTTAAGCCCGAGCCCGGCCCGGCCCGAATCTTTTTCTAGAGTTCTCGTTAATCAACGAAAAAAGAAAATTATAAAATACTTTTTCAGTCATTTATTTTACATAATTTTACAGTCTGATATGTCACATAAAATTTTATTTTGTTAAAAGATGTCTGTAACTTCAGTTTAATTGTCTATCAGCTTGTCTGGTGAATGCTTTTTAAATACAATAAAAGGACCATAATATTTAAGTCTAAATCTGTCAGTAGATTTTAAATATACTATATCTTTTTCGAAAATGTTTCTTAACTTTGTTTTTCTTTGATAATAGTTATAGCTTCTTTCTTGAGACATTTTAATATTATTATAAGCTTTATGATAAATTTTATCAAGGTCATGCATTAGTTTATAAACATCAACATTTCTATCAAGGAATGGTTGGTTGCACTGAGAATCATATGTATCAAAAATTAACGATAATTCTCTGCCAAAGTGTAGGAAATTTGGTGAAAATTGTGTAGACGAATGTTTTGATCCATTATACAAAGATTTATGAATATTGATAGCATTTGCAAATGTGTGTCCTTCTTGTAGGAGTGTTTTTATGGAATATTTTATGCTTTTGTTTATTCTTTCAGAAATAGCGTTGCTTTGTGGATGAGCAACAGAAGAGTGTAAAATTTTGATACCTAGTGTGTCGTTGAAATTGTTATAAACATGTGACGTGAATTGGGATCCAAGATCTGAAAGAATTACAGACGGACGACCATGTGTGGATATGTAAGAAAATAAACATTTAACAACTTTTTGTGCAGATGTATCCGTTAAGGGATAAAGTTCTGCATGTCTTGAGAAATGGTCAATTACGGTCAATATGGATTGACCATTTTCGAAAGGACCTAACAAATCAGTAGATATAGTATGTCCAGGAAATTTCGGTGTGTAGGTTGGCTGTAAAGGTGCATTAAGTATACGATGATGTTTTGATTGTAAACAATTTGTACAAGATGCAACAAAATTTAATGTGTCGTTGTACATTCCTCTCCAAAAAAATCTAGATGATAAAAATTCGTAAGTTTTTGTAAATCCGAAGTGTGATAAATGAGAAATAGTTAATGTCTTAGCTTTTAATTTTTCTGGCACAACAATACAGTAAGTATATGTGTCATTGCAAGTGTCATACTTTTTTATCATTAGAACTTTAGTATCAGGATGTATAAAAAAATTAGAAAACTTTTTAGATGATCCTTTTCTTAAAATTTCATTATATATAGGAGATAATTTATCATCCTTTTTCTGTTCAAACACAAAAGTGTTATTTGATATTTCCAGGAGGGGATCTTTATTACCATTTTGGCCAGAAATAAGAAAGTTTAATTGATAATTATTTTTACCTTTTTCATAATTTTCATGACCATTTGTACTCACCTTATCAGGATCAATTTGAATGACAGGAAGATTTTCTTCAAAAACAATCTTCGGATTAGTAGAAAGGTTTTCTTGATTTTCATCTAAGTTACATCTGGACAAATAATCAGCTAAAATATTGCTAGAACCAGGAATATGTTCAAAAGAATAAGAATATTCAGAAAGGTCCATAAGCCATCTAGTAGTAATGTCTGCAGGATTTGTTGTTTTCTTATATTTTTTTAAAGGTGCACTGTCCGAAAGAATTACAAAATTTCGATTATATAAATAGTATTTAAATGCAAGTACAGATCTATGTATGGCCATTAATTCTAGTTTCAATGAAGGATATTTTTGTTCAGAGGGTTTTAATGATTTTGAAAAATATGCAATGGGCAATAGTCTATCGCCAAATTTTTGCATAAGTACACCTGAAATTGCAACTTTTGACGCGTCTGTGTTTACGAAAATTTTTTTGTTCCAGTCAGGTAATCTAACAATTGGAGGTTTGAAAAATAATTGTTGCAATTTTTCAAAAATTTCTTGATGTTTCTGAGTCTACTTAAAAGTGACTTTAGGTTTGGTTAAGTCAATTAATGGCTGGACAATTTGAGAAAAAGTTGGTAATAATGATTTATAATAAGTAGCAAGTCCAAAAAATCTTTTCACCTGTTTTTTAGTAGTGGGTACTGGAAATGAATTAATTTTAATAATATTAGCCTGCACCGGAGAAATTGTATGATTTTGAATGTGAAAACCTAAATAATCTACTTCTGTTTTGTGAAATGAACATTTGTTAGGAGTTAAAGTTAAATTGTACTTTTTTAAAACATCGAATACTTTCCTTAATTTAAACATTGTTTCTTCAAAAGAGTTATTCCCTAAAATTAAGTCATCTTGATAGGAATAGATTCCATCTTCCTGAATTTCTTCTTAAAGACTATCCATAAGTGATTGAAAAATAGAGCTAGCTGTTTTAAGACCAAAACATAAACGTTTATATTTATATGAACCAAACATTGATGTAAAAGTAACATAATCTTGAAATTTTTCCGGTAAATCGATTTGATGATATGCTTGTTGAAAATCCAATGATGTGAAATATTTATATGATGATAAATTTGAAATAATAGTTTGAATTTTTGGTAAAGGGTAAGAAGAACCCTGAATTACCGTGTTTAGCATTCTTAGATCTAAAGCAAGTCTGAATCTTTGTTTTCCTGAACCATCCGGTTTCTTTTTTACCAAAAGGATGGGACAGGCCCATTCGGAGCAACTACGCTCAATGATATTAGCAGCTGCAAGTTCTCTAATTTGATTGAGAGCTTCATTTTGCAGAGCTTGAGGTATTGGGAAAGGAAGAGTTTTTATTGGAAAATCATTTGTGAGCTTTAAATTTGGAATAACTTTATCAGTATGTCCTAAAGTTGCTAAAGATTTTGAAAAAACAGCAAAATTTTCGAATAGTAATTTTTGCAACTGCTCTTTTTCTTCTTTACATAAGTGATCAAGTTTAAAGTCAGAATGAGTTAAATCTGTTTTCCTTTTGTTTAAAATTTGTTCAGATGGTTGAATTAAATTGACAGAGTGTTCAGTTTTGTTTTTAAATTCCGTGTGATTGCCATCATTCAAAATAATTTCACTTACATCAAAATTTTTGATTTGTTGAACCAAAGCAATTTTACCTATATTCATGTTTTTGTTAAGATGAACACTCTTTTCAGAATTATTTGATACATGGAAATTATAAATTTCTTTTATATGATTTTTCCTATTGTAACTTTTTTGGAAGTCCTTGAATGATATAAGAGAATCGTAAAAATTTATCTGTTTATCTTCATTTCCGTCAAACATATATTCAGTAGGATCAGGTTTTAATTTGGTGAATACCTTAATTGCTTTTGTTTCATATGGGTTGAGAATACATTTAGAATGTAAATATGCAGGAATGCAATTTTTTTTATGTGCACGGTCAGTATGATTGTGATTACAAGTACCATCATCCTCCTCATTACAAGAGTAAAATGGAATTGATGTATCATTTATTCTTAGTAAGTCATGAGCAAAATCAATTTGGATGTTATTATGTTTAATGAAATCAATTCCAAGAATTCCTTGGAAGGACGAGGATGAAGGGATATCAACAATATAAAATGTATGGTGAAAATTCTTTTGTTCAATTTTAAAAGATGCACTTATACATGATGAGAAGTTAACCTCAGAATTGACAGTCTTAATTGTAATATTAGAACCTTTTCTTTTATATTTCAAAGATGTTTTGATTTGATTAAACAATTTTTGTGAAAGTAGACTTAACGAACTGCCTGTGTCAATTAAAAAATTTACTTTTGATTGAGCCATCACTGCATTAATAAGTGGTAAGGAAGAAGCATTTTGATATACATTACAAATATATTTACTTCTTTGCTCCGTTTCTGTTTGAATAGCTACATTGTTTGAAATCGTAATGATAGAATTTGTTTGAGAGGCAACAGAATTAACTAGCCTACGATTTGTTAATTTTGGTATATCATTATTTTGCGTAGAAAATACTGGTGGTTGTAGAGATTGAGAAATATTCTCACTAGTAGGAATAAATCTCTCTATCAGTTTAAATTCCTATCCTCTCTAAACTTTGTATTGTCTCGAAAATTTGCTTCAGAATTTTGTTGGTGTGAGTAGTGTCTATAATCTTGTTTTCTTAAATTTTGTCTCTTCCATCTGAAGCAATATTTAGCAGTGTGTCCATATTTCTCACAAATTTGGCAAATTCTAGAATTGAATTTGTTTCTACTTTGTCTATTTTGGAAGAAAGTTCTTTTATTTTTAAAGTGTGTTTGATTATCAGCAAATCTGTGCATTTTTGGACAATATTTTCTTCTCTTGTTTTGCAATTGATGGTTCTGCTTATCATGATAGTCTTTTTTATTATCCTGTGTACATGATAAGTTGTTAACTTGTTTAGTCAAAAAATTGATTTTCTCCAAAATTATGTTACTGTTTGTGTCTGTGCTTTCTGTGTTTTTTGTCATATCCTCTGTCACATGAATTTCAAAGAGTTTTTGTGCCCTATCAACTGCTTCCCTGTATTTATTAATACCTTCCTCTTGAAGCTTAATTCTAATGTTTGGTGGTATACACGAAATAAATTTAGAGAATTTTAGTGAATTCAATGCTTCCGTGTCATAAATATCAGGAAATGCTTTTGATGCGACACAATTTAATCTGTGTGCGAAATGTTTTGGCGACTCCGATTTCATCATTGTGTAGTTATTAAATGAATTAATGTTATATGTTGACGACGGTAAAGAAAAGAAATTAGTAAATTCTTTTTCGATAAATTCCAGATCAGTCGCATTATATAAAATTTCATTTTCTAACATGAATTTTTGTGCAGGACCGATCAACTTACTTTTTAGAATCAAAATGATTTCTTTAGATTTTATACCACCAATCTCTGAATACGATCTTAACTGATCAAAAAAGAATTTAAGAAAATTTGGATCCCCATCAAAAGTTGGAATCATAATATTGGTGGCCATTATTACTAAATAATTTAATTACCAAAATTGAAAACTGAATATTATGTTTATATACTATATATTGAATATGTATCACCTATAAATATCTATAAAACTTTCACTACCAAAAATAAAATATAAGAGATTGCACAAAATGTATTTTGACTTGAATAATTTCTTTTGGAAATATATTAAATATATATATATAAGATCTTAATATGTAAGATCAGTCATGGCAGAAATTAGCTGTTATAAAATACATGTTGTGCAATAAATGTAATAAATCAATATAAATTATAAATGTATAACCCACAAAAATTTATGAAAATATGTAAAATTTCTGTCGATTTATGATATAAACTGTATGCAATATATATATATACAAACGTTTGCTCAAATGTAAGTTGTATGAGCAATAACTATTTAAAGAAATGAGTAAATAATAGTTATTATTACTATTATTTTTTTTTTTTAATTATTTGCAAAAATATGAACAAAATTATATATATATTGCATAAATAAATAATTTTATAAATTCAATTGTTAAATAATAGAACGAATGAATGTTATTGTAAAAAAATATGATAAATATTAATTTTTCAATGTCATAATTTAATATTAAAAATATCAACAATTATATCACGTAAATTATGAAACCATATATCATATGAGCAAGTTACCTTATAACAAGCAAAATTAGTATGAAAAGAAAATAAATGAAATGAAATACAGAAATGTATTATAATGTTATTGTTATTATTTAAATACTCACAATGTTATATATATGTATTTTAACTATTTATTTCATGTATAGAAATTAAGAAATAGTTTACTTACTTGAACAGAAATATGTCTTTTTTTTTTTTTTTTTTTTTAATTAAATCGTAGAATTATTATTTTATTTTATTTTATTTTAATATGTTTATTTACTTTCTTTTAAATATATATATATTATATGTTGCGTTTTGTCATACCTTACTGTTGTATATATTTTAATTGTTGTGATTCTTGCTTCAATAGTAGTCACTAATAGTTAAAAATTTTGTAACTTCGTAAAAAAAGTTATTTGAAGAATCGGATAGTCACAACACAAAACATTGAATAATTTTTCGTAGAGATCGTCTTCAAGCTGGATGCATTGCGATCGAACTTGTAAATAGTGGTATTTGAAAAAATACGATGATTCATTTTTTTTTTTTTTTTTTTTTTTTAAGCGGCTGACGATTGACGATTTCAATTAATTTTTCCACACACTCTTGAAAAGAAAAAAAAGAAAATACAGAAAGCGAACGGAATAGTCAGTATCGGACTGACTTTCAATAAAAATTTCTTTTGAAGAATTAATCACCTGCTGAAATAATTATCGAATGTCGACTAGAAACACGAAAGAAATTATTTGCATTGATTTTAAATCAGCAGCACACATATGACAGGGATTCTGGAGAAATGTTGTCATGAAAATTGCATGAGGCGAGACAAACACTGAACACCACAGCAGGCAGAGAAGCAAACACATACGGACGACGGCAACCACAATATGCTCCACCACTGCACAGAATAACGGGCCTCAAATAAGGAATCGGCAGAGACATCGGACGATCACAAGCCAAGCCAGACAGAAAACAGGAACAGGGACCTCTTGGCAGGAACACCGACATTACAGACATCACCAGCATAGGCAGTCCAACAAACAGAAGATAAAGTTCATAAAACTGTTTCTATTATTGTTCCGGGAATACATATATATTAAAATAATATATAAAAGTTTTTACTCTGAAGGGTTAGTGCTTATAGGCGAAACAACTGCAGCAGATAAAGTAATAGTGAAAAGCAACACAGGCATAAAAATTTCAAGGTAGTTCAAAAGTGCATCCGAAAAAGAAAATTTTATAATGTTGCAGTTTTTTCTCCTCCCCGTGCCCACTTTTAAATTCATGCATAAATTTTCTAAGATTTCGCCTGGTATGAAGCACCACATAATATGTTATATTTATTTGATAGGTAGTGTGAATTCTTTCTTCATAACAGCCGTGAAGATAATCAGAAGAAGCGTTATGTCGCAAAAATACCACAGGCAAGCGAAATCTTTAATGCAATCATTTAATAGAAATCCAAGTCATCATATGTCTTGCAATTTCAATAACACATAAATTCCTTTGAAGAAATTGACAGTACAAATAGTCACCCGAAACATCCAGAATAAAGTTTTTTATGTATAATCTATGGAAGGATGAGTATGAATTAACATTACAGGTACGGAATGGACACGGGGAGAGACGCAAATCAAGAGACGTCTTTACAGGAACAGCGAAGAGGCAGAAGTGATGAAATTGTTGGCTGGATACATTACACAAAACTACATAAAAATGAAGCCAAGACAACACCCAACTTTTTCAGTTACAGCTAATTTAGTGTAACTTTTTAAAATATATTGGCGATTGATTTCTTAGCCAAAAAATCCGTTATCAATTCGTGAGAATCTGGCAAACCAACTTTAACTCTTGACCACAAGAATTTTATCGTTAAATTTTTATTCATAAACCTTAGTCTAAAAAGAATACGCGATTTCTATTTATAAGTAACAGATGTGAGATCTGTTCAATGTTCAAAAATGACATCAGGAAACATTTTATTCTGTTTTATTTAATTGAGATGAAACGAATTGCTCTCCACAGAATTAAGCGATTGAAAGATCATCTCTTGCTTTTATTATTATTATTTCTTTTAAATGAAAGGAATAGTATGGCTTGCTCTTTTTGTAAGAAGGAATAAAGAATGAAACCGCATATATTAACTCGCATTTTATACAGATAGAAAATGAATTGGGAAAGAATTAAATTTATCAGAAATGTAATACATAATTTAGAATATGTGATTTTCGATATCACACTTCCGCTGTAACTTTTTCTGTAAGGCTTCTTTTCTTTCCTCCAGGGCATTGGATGAAAGTAGCATCATTTATAGCATGTGCAAAAGCATCTTTTCTATTGAATATGTTTGGATTAGCATTAAAGTTTTTTTTTTTTTTTTTTCCCGGGTGACATGAATGATTTGGATACATTACGGTATATAACAGGAAGTGGTTGAAAGTGTATTTTTAGTACTATTAACCATTTTAAATATCTTCCTATATTGTTTGAGAATGCTAATATTTTCGATTTGACTTTCTGCCTGTCTTTGTGCCTTCTGTAGGTCTGCAATAATGAAATACTGTTTATATATAAATATCTTGTAAACATTCAGCAGCTTTATTAAAGAACATTCTATTGCTTAGCTATATAAAACCTCTGCAAAACACATACTAAAAATCTTTTTCGTAGAAAAGCATTTTTTTTTTTTTTTCTTTTGTAATTTTACAAATTTTTGAATCGGGCCGGGCCGAGCCGGGGCGGGCCGTACACTAGTAAAAAAGAAACGGTCCAGGCCTGGGCCGAATTTTTCGATTTCGGCCCGTGCAGACCTCTAGTATGAACAATGAAAAACATAATTTAATTATGTATATTTACACGTGTACAGCATAATTCCATATTATATGTAATAAAAACAATCATAACTTTAGCATAGTATGGAATATGGTCATAGTAAAAGTAACAGAGTCCAGAGAACCGAAGAGTAAATGTTATTTAAAAACAAAATAGAATAAAATAATGCATCCCTGATAAATTATGAAACATTTTTCCATATTATGAAATACGTTTAAAAAAAAATAATAATAATAAAAAAATAATAATAATAAGAGTGGGATTGTGTCAGAGAATGATTGAGTGAATGTTATTTAAAACACATTATAAAAGAAAGTAAAGATATAACAAGAAATTAAAATAATGCATAACCAGGCAGACAAAAAATTTCATTGGGAAGCAGACAAACATTTTGTTGTTTTCCGTGTTTTTCTACAAAACTTGCATAAAGATAAGCTAAGATCCCTTAAAAAGTCTCCCAAGAATGGTTTTTCACTTAGGACTAGGTCTCATGATGAATAGAAAATTCGTTTTAATTCCCATACTTTTATCACCACCGCACCACCGCAAATTAAAATGCGTTTTGTGATTGTCTTCACAGACATTAGATTGTGCGCATAACAATTTTTCATGGTATCTTTTGCAATAAAAAACTATAATAGTCAGATTTAAAATCCGGAGAAATAAAAACTAATTTTATTTGTAAAATTGATATTTATACGCTATTAAAAATTCTGTGTTAAGTTGGATAAACTCGTACGTCCGATTTAGGTCTAACCAACCATTTTACCTCTTTTGATAAACCATTTTAATCTTCTTTCACACTATTAGCTTGCTTTAATAGCTACAAAGTATGGTAAAATGTTATATCTTACACTGCAAATAAAAGGGTCTTAAAGTAAGACATAAAAACAACTGAAACGGCATTTAAGACACGTAAATGTCTCAAAATATACCTTAGACGTTATAGATATTTTAATTTAAGACAGAAATATGTCTGAAATATCAATTCAGGCACAAAAATGTCTGAAACACGTAAATTCGCGAATTTTCAGACAGCAAAACGCGTTTGAATTTTCAGACACTTTAGAAATTCAGACACTTGCATTACTTAGAAATTTTTTCATACGGAATCTACTTTAAGAAAAATGCTTATCCTACTTCTTTCCACATTCAATAAATAAATAATTATTTTTTATAATAAGCTTTTAAACTACTTAAATTATGGTAGCTCTATGATCTATGAAATTATATTTTTATGGAATAATACTCTAGGGATGTGAATTATATTTGCATGCTATTATCTTTAACAAAATTCATAAACAACATATTTAGACACAAAGCTTATTTTGTTAAAAAAAAAAAAAAAAAAAAAAAAAAAAATCTTTGTCTTTAAAGCTTTCTTATATTAAAAGAAAAAGTGTGGAAACGGATGTATCAAGTAATTTGTATTGTAGAGAAGAAACTGAAACTATAATTGAACAATCATGAATAATTTGTGCATATATATTTTTTTTCTTTCTGTCTTCTTATTATTATTCATTTAAAAACTTTTTTCTTTCATAAATTCACCTACATCTAAATGTAAAACTACAAATTTTCCTGTATTCATGATTACAGTTCGTTTTTATTTAAATATCACTTTAAGGAAAGAAATCGTTATCATCGAGGGATGAAAGCTTCACATACTTGTTATGAATTATTAAAAAATTCTGGTCCTCTAAATATTAAATTTAAGATAATATTTATTAAGTTTAAAATACCATACTATCAATAGTTTTATGGCAAAAAATTAGAAATAAAACATAACACTGCGATTAGTTTCACGAATACTGCAGTATATTATACCATAAAAACACGTTTTGCTGTATTCGACGGCTGCGTGATTGGTAAATGCTTCACTCCGACAATGCTTGGCTCGAGGTTTCGGTTTCTTTAGCCAGTTTGAGTTCGAATCCCAACGCTGGAAAATGGGACTTTTTTTTTTTTTTTTTCTTTCTTTCTTTTTTTTATATAAATATTGCATTAATGCTCTAAACAATTCTAAAATATATTTTTAACAGAAAAACATAATAGTACGCCATATTTATTTATTTATATATTTATTAAAAAGCCTTAAAAACGGTAGTATTTTTAAGCCTAACATGGCGGTGTTTTTAAGCCTAAAACATGGCGGCGTTTTAAGACACTTGCAATATCTTAATTTCTGATGCAAAAAGGTGTCTTAAAAAGTAAGACACTTTTTTTTCACTTAAAAAATGACCATCCATTTAAGACACTTTTTAAACTGAATTTAAGACATTTACGTTTACAGTGTACGATTTTATAGCTGTAGTTACAACAACACAACGAATAATTCAGTTCGTTACAGCGAATAATTTTATATAGTGTGATATAAAAATTTCTTACAAGTCACTATTTTCTAAAAACATTCAGAAAAACTTTTTTTTTATTACAAAAGCAAATCACTTAATTTTCCACAGAATCAAATACTGTTTTATTTTTTTAATATATAAAAGCCAAAATCATCGACGTATTTGGTAGCTGAAATTTATTTTTGATATCTGACTTGCACGAAATTTCATTCATCGGGTTACTACATTCCTCATTCGAAAATGTATTTTTCACATAAAAACGAAAAGTACGTTTTTATTCCAAACTCTGAGAATCAATAGAAAATATGCAAGATAATATGTAAAAATGTAATCTAACCTATCTCATAGCTGCTAAATATTCTGATTTTGGGATATTGCTATTTTTTTTTTTTTTTTAATAGAAATTTTTAAAAAATTTTGTAGTATTCTTCTGTGATTAAATAAGGTAAAAATTTCTATAAAAAATATACAGATACATAAAAATCGGAACACTTGGTAGCTATGCTATCTGACAGAATAATCAGTTTTGTTGAGAAAAGAATGACAAAATTTAAAGTAAATTAGACTCTACAAAAATTTAAATTAAATATTTTTTTTGACACATAAAATTATTTACCTGCGTCAGAAAATGTCGGAATCAGAAAGTGTATCAGATAATATTAGAAGAGAATTCAATGACAGAGAATCTATCTCTTTCTCTTTCGCTCTCTTTGAATAGAAAGTAAATTTTTATAAGAGATAGATAGTGAAAAAGTATGTAAAGCAGAAAATTCGGGTTTTATATATAATGCGAAAAATTCCACAAAATCTTACAATGTTGGCATTTCGTATTCTGAAGAAATGTATCATATTTAAAAGAATATGAAAAATGCCGTTAGATTCTTTGACGTCAAGACTATTTGAAATATTTGACCAAACATGATAAACAGTTGAACAAAGTTGTGTTAGAAATATTTTTGCTACCGAAACTGGAAAATAAAATAATTTATCCTTCTAGAAATAATCAAACGTATTTTTAGACGTGTAATATTTTGATAATTTAAGTTATTGTTAAAAATATTATTTGAATTATAATGCAATATGTCAGGGCCTGATTAATTTCATGTGAGGTCTATGGCACACATACTTTCGTTGGACCATTTTGCCCTCGCACCATGCACCAATCAGCAAAGGTATATATATATATATATAATATCTGTATATGGGACTAAAATGAGAGAATTTTGCATTTCATGACACATTTTTTTTTTGACATTTTTAAGAGCAAAAAAGACAAAATGGCAGTTTTTGAACCGGTTTTAGGGCCTCTCTGCTAAGGTTCAGGAGGGGCGTTAATCAGGTCCTGCAATATGCCAGTTTCTAGGAAAAACTACTTTGCAAAATTATTTCGCCTATTATTACTAGATTTTGTTGTATTTTATTAAAATGATTTACGGCATAAAATGAGAGGGAAAAAATCATTAAATAATTAATATAGTATATATATATATATATATATATATATATATATATATATATAAGAATATTTCAATAAAACCAGCAGAAAAAAATCAGCCTTTGTATAAAATACCACGAGGGAATTGTAAAAGGTTTATTTCCCCATTTCTTCTTCAAGAGGAAAGCTGTTCCAGACCACTGCTTTTGAAAAGAGAAATTTTATTCGCTTCTCATCTGACGTTGTTATGAATTTCTTGTGCTCATTTTTATTTATTTATTTTTCAGAGTATGCCAGCTGAATTTTACATACAAAAGACCAAAAAAAAAAAAAAAAAAAAAAACCGCAAAAATTGTATTTGAAAAAAAATAAATAAATAAGCAAGTAAGAAAAGAAGATGATGATGAGAAATGCTGATTTTTAAATTCAATCACAATATCGTTTGGAACTGTAAAGTTGCCAAGTCTAACGGCCCAAATCTTCTCAAAGAGTCACCAAAGTACTTTATGGTTTTTAAATCAATCAAAAAGCGTAGAACAACAAGAAATAAGATATTTCGTTTTTTTTTTTTTTTTTTTTTTTTTTTACTAGTATATACAGCATGAATAACGCAATTTAACACACATATTTACGCACACACATGTGAAATGGTTAATAAGAAGAAAAATTTTATAATTGAAATTCAAACACGTGTATATAACATATAAAAAGGCAGTTAATTACACGCACACAAATATATACTGATACGTTGTGGCCATCTCAAACCTTTCTTCTATATTTTCCAATATGCAAATACACGCAGTACAAATTTCTTATTAAAATTATTTTCCATGATAAATGTAGACGATTTTAATGCCAGAGAAAGGCGGCACTAAACTTCGAAAAAGTCAATATTGTATCTTACAGATAACATTTAAGGAAATGGTCCACTTTTTTTTCTCCCTCAGAATATCTATATATATATATATACTATATATTAATGAAAAACATTGATAAATTTGTTTGAAATTATCACAAATCTACGTTTCAACCTTTTTTTTTGGGTTTGTTTTTTGTTAAGATATTGAGGAGTTCTTTTAAAAAATATCCATTTTGAAAATTGACACCTCCCCCCCCCCCCCCCAAAAAAAAAAAAAAAAAAAAAAAAAAAAAATTCTTAGACAACTTTTAATATTTTGATGAGTTTATTTGTGTACGTGTACGTATATGTACGTATGTATAGGTGAGTGAGCACTATAACGTCAAAACCTTTCATTCGATTGAGTCCAAAGTTAGAAAGTGTGTTACAGATTACCGTCGTGCGACTTATATAGAATTTAATGAGTGTAGGACTTATATTGAAATTTTGTTTTTCCGACTGAGTGAAAATAATGCCTGGACCGAGAGTCGAACCCCGGATCTTTGACTTACAAGGTCAAGGGTCTACCAATTGAGCTATCCAGGCCGACACCCCGGTCAGCATTACTCACCTTTTAGGCAGAAACATCTCTGGTCTATCATGTAGATAGCTCGACAGAAATAAGCCGCAGGAAATGGAAAACACCATTAGATAATGGGAGAAAGAAATACAATTTTTTTTATTAAAATCACACAATCAACTGTGGAGCTCAATTGGTAGAGGATAGCTCAATTGGTAGAGGATAGCTCAATTGGTAGAGCCTTGACCTTGTAAGTCAAAGATCTGGGGTTCGACTCCCGGTCCAGGCATTATTTTCACTCAGTCGGAAAAATAAAATTTCAATAAATATGATTTCCTTCCACAGTTGATTGTGTGATTTTAATAAAAAAAATTGTAGGATTTATATTTCTTTTAAAGGGACACAATAGAAATTTCTTCATTTTTTATGGCCTATGGATTTGAATTATTTTAAGCGCAACAACGTTTAAATTACACTTAATATTTAATTTGTATTTACAGTATTCAAGGGCAGGGAGAAAGTGTTTAAAATATTTATTTGTCTTTATCGAATTCAAATGCAGGTAAGAAAAGTCGCGCGAGTGATACACTAGATTATTTAAATATATATCAGTAGAAGTATGCAAGAGCACTGACGTTTAGAAGATAAAATTCCATGCAAGATGTATTGCAAGAAAGAAGGGGAAAAAACTGTTTAGCTGACACTGATAAAATTTTCCTTAAATTATTTAAAGTTATAAAACAATTTTAATCAATCAAACTGTATAGCAGAAAATTCAAAATTATATTCTCATATTATAAAGTTAATCCTATAAAACGAGAATTTAACTTTCTTTTACGCATGTATGGGTAAGAGAAAGTATTCTGTTTTGGTTGAATTCCGATATCCTGTTTTTGATAAATATACACGTTTTACAGTACCCCAAATCCAAAAATTAGGTTTTTAGCGGTCGGTTTGTATGTGCCAGCGTGTTATCAGCAAAACTCGACAACAACATTTGCAAGAATACCAAACTGGGTATTTTCAATCTGTATCGTATGTGGGATGTTACCTGAATCTTTTTATTGAGAGCGGACAAATGGGTACAGGGGCTTCCAAAAGAACTGAAATGCATTGCATTAATGGGAGGAATTTCTAGTACTGTTTAATATCTTTATGATGCACTAAATAAAGTGAAATTGAAATATACTTTTTATATGCACGCAACATGTTTCACGCAGTATATGGTAGGAAAAGTATTTATTCTTCGATTACAGGACCACATAAAAGAATTCGAATATATTAGTGTTCCGTTTGGAAGTGGCTTTAAGTGCATTCCAAGTTGCGCAATGCATTTCTCTCTCTCTCTCTTTATATATATTTTTATTTTTTTATTTTTTTTCATATTGTGCTAAGTACACTGATTGAAACATATGTAATTTGGTGATAGAACTACTCAAAACTGGTCGAATAATTTTGAAGAAGTACTCTGAGAGGACATTTTCTGAATAATTTTAAGTAACTCTTAAGATTTAATAACAGCCGTAAATATTTTATTAATGTAGCTAGAACTTTGAAAAGAAGAATTAAGGAGAGAAGCAACCTCCCCCTATGATGAAGTTTGCTGTTAAAAAATATGTGATGTAGATCATCACATATTATAAAATTTATTTTTCTCTTTAAAAGGTAGGTAAATTCTCTAAATAAATAAAACTAGTATCGCCCAGTGGTCGAAACTCGACCATTTTTTTTGCAAAGCGAGGCAAAGCAAAGTTATTGCCTTGTCCTAAACGGAATGCAATTGCAACACAGCTGCGGCAATTGTTTGCCGATATTCACTCTAACTGAATCAGCAGAGTTTTACTTAATATAACTATTTCTCTCTGTAGATGTTAGCCTTTCCTGAAATGAGAGAAAATCGCAACTCGAAAACGCCCCTTGTTGTGTGATACAGCCCAGAAGCTAATAGGTACCATGTCAAACCAAGGCCCAACCAAGCATCAAATTCTGTTAAATTAATTCGATTGGTTCATAAAGTAGAGTGTTTGAACCAAAAAAAAAAAAAAAAAAAGATGCTTTTCAAAAATGGTCGAATTGAGTTCGGGAAATTTCAAAACGTGTAACTTTATCGAAAACCGAAAATCTAAAACTTTTCTGAATCTTATATTTTCTACTTATATATGCAGAGGAAAGAATAATAAATCCACTTTTTAAAAATAAAAATAAGTAGTCAATTTCACTTAATTAAAATGCAAGGAAATCTCAAAACGTGTAAATTCATGGAAATCCGGAAATCAAAAGTTTTTATGTATCTTCTACTTGCTTCTTCTACCCACAAAAGCTAGCAATAAAGACACTTTTTAAAAAAATAAGTAGCCAATTTCAGTTAATTGATAGGTAAAGAAAGCTAAAAACATTTAAATTCAGCAAACAACAGAAATCGGAATTTTTTCCGTATCGTCTACTTATACATGCAGCAGTTAGTAACAAATCCATTTTCCTTTTATTTAGTATATTAGTTGAATATTTATTGTTTAAATATCACCCTTTGAAATGAAATGTTTATGTTTACATTCGAAACTGGAAGTTTGCCATTTTTTTTTTTTTTTTTTTTTTTTTTTTCTGGAGTTTTGTGATTTTAAATTATAATTTTATCAATTTAACAGAAAAAATAACTCAATCAAACACATGTAGACAGTAACTTATATATAACTGTACCCAAATATTGGAATTAAAATCGGCCGATAATTTCCGTTATTTTTTAATAATTTTTTACAAAAAATCCAATGGACGATTAACATAGAAAATCTTTTTCATGGCTCCATGGACAGACAGTGACGTCATCACTTCGCTTGCGTATAGTGATGCTACATTATACAAATTACTGTGTCTATGGTTTTATTTGAGCTTTATGAAATTGCCAGATTTAACAACTTTCTACTTTTAGGTCTTTTTTAATGTAAAGGAATACGTGTATAAAAGGGAAAAATGGGGGAAAATGCATAAAAAATAAATGTATTTTTAAATACCTTCTTGACATCGTAAGAAAATAATATTTGTATTCGCACCTTCCGGCTAACTATACCTTTCGAATGGTACCATTTTCAACCCTCTACTCCCATAATTAATATGTTAAAAAGGGACTACAAATTTTATGCTTGCCTATTAATATATAGATTATAAATTAAATTCTTTAATCTTAAACAACTACTTAAAATATAACGACATAACTATTTTTATCCTATAAATAATAAATTTACAATATACGTTTTCTAATTTTTATATCTTCCCTTTCATAATTTTTTCAATGTAACTGAAACAAGTTCTTTGATCAATTTTCAGTATTCACTTAGCAATCTTAACGTAATGAAAATTCTTTTCGCGATGTAAATGGTAATATTTTGATGTATTTCTCTCCTTTTGTTTATTGAAACCAGAAAATAATTAATTCGGTTTATTTTAATCGTACATCTAAATGTAACTCATGCGCCCTCTTGTCGCCTAATTTACATCATCAGCTAGATAAAATATTTGCTTAGCTAGCGGTTTCCCAGGAACTAAAATATTTGGCGAAATCATGCCAACATTCTCTAATAACGGTCATTGAAGTACTAATCGCCTTTTAAAAATATACATATGAATATTCCTAACATAACCGCAACCATTCTCTATCTTAAACTTTGAACTTGGCGTCTATAATATAATGCCAAATGCATTGTCATTTTTTTTGCTCCAGTTTTGGAGGACACTTTCTTAATGACTACCGACCATGTAAGAACTCAAGAGAGATTCGGGCCGGCCTAATCCTCGGTACTGTTTCCCCACTCCTTGCTTCACACTCCATAGTGCAATTGTCAAAAATTTTATTAAGTTATTTTTCGAAGTCTATGGTCAGTCTATAAAATATCGTATTTCAAATAATCAATAAATTTATGCGAACTATTCAACCAAAAGGCTTCTAGGATTCGTTCTTAGGTAATTCTCTTTTCATCTGTAATTTTTAATTTGCCCTTTTTTTTTTCAGCTTATTCTGAGCGGCCAACGGAATAAGACTATCTTTTAACAGTTAATCAGATACTTGGAAAAATCAACATGACACCCCCTCCCCCCATACACACAAACACAAAGAGAGAGAGAGAAATGTATATCAACTAAAACTGTGTTCTTCGATTATTGTGAAATATTTATACTAGAAATACTTATATACTAGAAATACTTATATACAGTATAGATACCTAATATTTTCCACCTTAAATTGTATGTTTGTAGCAATGTAGAAAAAGAGTGTTAGTGCTCCACTAGAGTATTTAAAATGGAATGAGCATTTATGGGGATTTCGCATGCTTCAATTCTTTTTTTCTGAAGAATTCATTGCTTTTAGAGAAATGTGACTGAAAAGTGCTGTTTGATTTCTTGCAATTTTATGCGTTTGTGCATGAAAATGTGAATGTTTATACACAGTTTTTTACATTAAATTTTAGTTTTTTTTCTTTTTTCTTTTTTTAATATCTTTAACCACTCAATCAAAAATACAGGATGGGCAAAAAGTTCGTAAAAACTTTAAAAATTTATAAAACCCGAAATAAAAAACAGTTTACAGATTTAGCATCAATAAGTCACAGGATTTTTTTTTTTTTTTTTTTATTTTTAAGATAAGAAAAAAAAAAAAAAAATCAAAAACAGTTGATAGGTGGCGTTTCATACATAAGTGAAAGATAAGACACGCAAATAACAAAAATAATGTTACCAAATCATTTATTATAGGAGCAATATGTGTTCCACATGTCCACCACCACAGGTGATGATAACACATACACATTGCAGGCGTGTCACGCATTCAGCAACGGCAGAGTGCAGCATGTCCGGCTTTATAGATGACAACTCTCGGCGGATTGCATCTTTCAATTCCAGCGGATTGAATGGACGGGATCAATACACCCAAGATTTTAAATATCCCCATAGCCAAAAGTATTTTCGTACCAGCGCCATCCGTCGGCTGTTTTTTTTATTTATTATTCTTTTTTTTTTTTTTTTTTAATTATTATCTTAAAAAAAAAAAAAAAAATCCCGTGACCACCCTGTATTAGAAATTTATATTTTCAGGATTTATTTATATTTATTATATTATTTATGCTTTACTTAACTTTCATCAAATAATAATAATGTTTCTCTCTCTATATATATATATTATTTTAAATGTATTTTAATATAATAATAATATTTCGTATAATTGTGTATAATAATAATAATAATAAAAACGTTTTAGAAAATATCAGCACTACTTTTTTCCTCGTCCTTTTATAGCTTATACTCGAATAATTTTTCTACGTACTCAAAATACATGTATAAGGGGAATATGCAGTATTTTTATTTTATTTAAGAAATAATCATGAGTATCGTAAAGAAAAAAAAAAAAAAAAAAAAAAAAAAAACGAAAGAAAGTAAATATCGCGTATTCCTTTTTAGGAAACTAAAAAAAAAACCTATGCATGTATTTTTAAGGAATGTATTTTCTTTTATTTGTGTTTTTATTTGGCAACCTTCCACAAACTTCTACTTTAAACTTTTTGAAAATATAAATATAGGTTTCACGTATATAAAAAAAAATATGGAGAAGAATTCGGCAAAATGTAAATAAGGACGTCAAACTTAAAATGGATTTTTTCCCTCATGATTCGAAAAGTTTTAGAAGTAAATGTTGACTTTTCAACGTACTTCATGACTTATTTCTTATTCAAAGAAGAGATAGGAGGGCTTAAAAAATTTATACGCTTTTCCTGCTCGGGCAGAATTGAATTGTTATGTTTGAAAGGTTTGTTGACTTTCTTAAAGATTTATAGAATGTTTCCGAACTTTAAAATATTGCCTTAAAGTGAACTAGATACAGATGTAGATAAAATATTGCTGTATTTATTTCATCTTTTTATCGATTTCAGACTGAATTTTGCATAAAAAATTTAAATCTTTCGAATACAAGCGATAATTATTTCCATGTATTTTATTATTATTATTATTATTAGTAGTAGTAGTAGTATGTATTATGATTATTCTTGTCACACACATGTATAAGTAAATGTAGGGGAGTCTCTGATTCATTTTACGTACAGTCGGTAACAAAAGTCTCCGAACACTAGCAAAAATTCCTATGTAAAAAAAGTACACTTAATAGAGTTTTGTTAAGTAAATCCTTGTCGAATCCTGTTCTTAGTCAGTCTAAAAACAGGATTCGACAAGGATTTATTTGACAAAACTCTATTAAGAGTACCTTTTTTATATAGGAATTTTTGGTAGTGTTCGGAGACTTTTGTTACCGACTGTATAATGTAATTCGGGGGAAGACACAACTTTGTTCCTAGCACTTTTAATGTATCAATAGATGGTAATATCGATCAACATGTGTAAGAAGGCTTGTCCCAGTGAGCACGTAGATTGTGAGTTTATCTTAATTTGTCGCCTTTAATCGCCGTTATTTTGGATCTCGTGAGTATTTAACTTTGTGAGTAAAGCCCTTATAATATTTGGTTACTCATATTTAAAGTTCTTAAACAAATGTTTAATGTTAAATAAGATATTATCAACGGAAATGAATTCTTTAAAAGGCAAGCAGAAGCGACCTTAAACAATACTCAAATAAGTGCATGTGGCATCGTCAACAATAGGGAAAGACGCAACGGGGTTCAGAAATAAATTAAATGACCTTTAAATTTTATGTTTTATTTTATATATGTATATTATAGTGTAAAATATAAAGGGAATTAATAAATATAATTAAAATATTATAATAATTACCATTTTTATAATATTATTTTAATAAACTTTCAAGACTCCAGTTTGGATCTCTTCTGAATATAGTTTGGAGCAAGGCAGCCACAGTAGAAAATGGAACTTCTGAATTTTCAGCTAATGGGATTTAACTTTATAACTCACAAGCAATCCCGGATCATGCGTTTGTTATGTCCGATGATTTCAGCAATGATAGAACAGTTTCTTTTACAAACGACGCATGTGACAGTAGCAGTTGCTTCCGCCACCAGAGCTAGTTGTTATCCACCACCAGAGCTACAGGCAGTCGACTGTCACTAGCAGTTGCCTCTACCAGCACAGAAAACGGTATGTCTAAAACCAATCAGCCCTGTTCATTAGGTTAGAAAATCTAAATGATCCGGGCGTAAGAAACAAACATCAGTGGTCTTAACTGCATCAGAGAGGGGGAAAAATATGCAGGGAAAAGGCAAAGAAAATCTGAAAATGGCGGGAAAAGGTAAAATAAAGAAATAGAAACCTTCGGAAAAACAATAAAAAGAGACGTATAAGATCGAGTTTTTCAAGTGAAGAAATCCCGCTGGATACCAGTGGCGACAGTTTTGATGTGAATAATGATGATGATTTTTGTGCTGTATGTAAAGGATTATTTTACGCTAAAAAAGGTCTCAAGCGTGACTGGGTTCAGTGCATCAAATGCAAGAAATGGTTGCACAAATGTTGTAATGTTTATCGCTTGCACTAAATGAAATGCTGTGCAGGTTAGCATTCATACTTGTACTCTTATTAGTTTTAGCAAAGTAAAATAAAAAATAAATTATTTCAGTTTACAAATTTGTTTATTTCTACAGTCGGTAACAAAAGTCTCCGAACACTAGCAAAAATTCCTATATAAAAAAGGCACTCTTAATAGAGTTTTGTTAAATAAATCCTTGTCGAATCCTGTTTTTAGACTGACTAAGAACAGGATTCGACAAGGATTTATTTAACAAAACTCTATTAAGTGTACTTTTTTTACATAGGGATTTTTGCTAGTGTTCGGAGACTTTTGTTACCGACTGTACATACACTGTTAAAAAAATGCAGAAAAAATACAGAAATTCTCTGTAATTTCAGAAAAAAAGTCGTAAATTACGGAAAAATTACGTAGACAAAACGTATTTTACGACTTTTTTTCTGAAATTACAGAGAATTTCTGTATTTTTTCTGCATTTTTTTAACAGTGTAGTTATTGTTGATTAACAGATCTTATCTCGTAACTGGTGGCATCTTTCCGGTATATATGGGGGAAGATGCCACAATTACACGAGTTAATTTAACATTAAATTTGTCAATTGTGTACATTCTGGGAAAGGAATTAACAAGGATGCGTAATTAATTAAAAATTTAAGAGAATGGTGTATTTTGTTTTTCATTATCATACCATTTCAATTTTTGGCTTACTAAGCAAAACATCCTATTTCCCCGATTTACCTTACATTATAACTCGTAAATTACATTAATTGTAAGCATATTATGCATTTTAATTTTTTTATACGTGTTATAATATTCAGGATGCCCATGATTAAATTTTGAATTAGGGAGTAATCTGTATCAAAAATTATACAGCAGGATTTCCTAAAAAGTAGGCAGTAGGATAATGAGATGTCAGTTTTATCGAACGGGAAAAAAAAATATTTCGGTACGAAGGGCACCATTACTGCTACCATTTAAGAAGCTTAAAATAACATGTTCAACTTTTGAAAACATAAAATAGCATAAGTCAGCGAATGTTACGCACATGCCGTAGTATGGCATAGTATGGCATAGTTAAAAACTATGCCACTTTAAGGTTGGAGACATAGATGTGATGGGATCATGGTTAGGGTATCCAGATTTTTTTTTATATTGAATTTGAGGACAAATATGGCAGCGTCCTAAGAGTTTCTAGAACAAAATAAATAAATCAACTGAAATTGTAAAAAATTAGTAGGTTTTATGTATGACGTACCTGGAAAAACTTATTTCAGCTTATTATACATATAATAAATTATTATGATAAAACATACTAACTTCATAACCAGCGTCCCAAAATGTGGTTTGAAATTTTTGGAGACGAAGTTAATTTTCGAGGACTGTCCTCAGGATTCGACGACATCTGGTCACCCTGATCATAATAAACAATGGTGACGAAATTATAGTACCTTTTATAAACTAAAAGCGTTAATATTCATAACAATTCCCTAATTTGGAACACAATTTTATATTCTTTTTAAACAAGATTCAAGATGCTATAATAATGATGATGAATAACTATCCTGTAATTTTTTTTAAAATTTAGAATAACGGCATGCAAAAACGGACTATCCTCTAAAAAAGAGGATATTTGGTCAGCATATGGTAGACCAAATCTTTGAGATATATCCTCAGCCAAAAGTCGTATGGAAGTCGCTAGGGATTTAAGAGGCTAAGCTTTAGGAAAATAACGGCTAATATAATTGCGTTGTCACAAAAATGTCGGAAGAGCACTTGGTTCACATAACGGATGATGTGTGGAGGCATAATCATGCATAAACACTGTTTTTGAAACACACCACCTTGCTTAAGAGTGAAGACCAATAAGGAGGCGTATCATTGAATCAAAGAGCGGGAAGTGGGTCTCACCTGTCCACAAAATATTCCATGGCCATTTATTTTTGAGCTCGAATTGTGCAAGAAACTGCAATGCAAAAGTTTGTCGATTGATAAGATACAATGACCAGATTAGAGTAGTTTTATAAATTAAAAGCGTTAATATTTATTACAATTCCCTAATTAGGAATATAATTTTATATTCTTTGTAAATGGGGTTCAAAATGCTTATAATTGTGATAAATAATTTTCCTATAAAAAATATTTTTAAAACTTAAAAAAACTGCTAACAAAAATGGACTATCCTCTAAAAAAGAGGACATCTCGTCAGCATATGATGAGAGCACCTGCACAGGCGACAATTTAATGAGATAGTATGTATAACACCTTTTTAAGAATCTTATGAACCATGATGGAACAAGGTTGGTCAATAGTTCCTGTCGAACACTAACGTTGCCCTTGAAACGGGATATCCTACACTTGCTCACTTCATCATTCAATACAAGACTTTGTATACTTGTATTTGAGCTATAACACACCTTCACCCTTTTCCTGACAAACTGCCAACCTTAAAATTTCACAATATGTTTCTTAGTCCTTGGCTGAGTGGAACTTTTAGTAATTGTTTCAAAGAAATTTTCGTGAAGCTTTTTGTAGTAGTGTCACCGTTTTTAGTAAAACAATTTCACCTGTAAAGAATGTTCCTGCATGGTAGTATCATCTACATTGACTTGTAAATGGGTATGACTTCTGTTCGCCTATCGCATGTCCAAAAATCTTTCAAAAAATACTGACAGAAATGTGTGCTAAGAGTATTCCTGCTTTCAATCTGCAAACTTTCGGACAGCATTTGGGACGCATGGATTGTTTTTTTTATCAATTTCATAAATGAGTGAAAATCGCGGTCATTTTAATTCAGATGTTTAAAAGATAAATAGTGTTTTCAAACACTTAAAAAATAAATAAATAAATAAAATAAAAGATTTTCCAGAAAATTGGTTCAAATTTTGCCCCTGAGCTGATTTATATTATTTTCGAAATGCTGTGTGCTCATGAATATTTCGACTTATGTCAACATTTTCATGAGTACATAACTCTGGAGCACATAAAAGTACACTAATAGAGTAAAATACGCTAAAAATCTTTATAATTTTCATGATGGGCAAGTACATTGAAACGTTTATGAATATTGAATGGGGGAAATGAGTGGCGTAAAAAAGATGTGGTAATTCACGAAAGCATACAGCTAATTTTATTATACATATTTTTTAACTTTTATGATAAATGTTTTATAAGTTAAATTTTATTTAGAATTTTATCATGTTTTTATTAACTTTCTTTCTTGTTTGTTTGTTTGTCTAGTACAAATCTTGCAATCGATTTTTAACTAACTTCCCATCTAGCTAGACATTTGAAACTTTTAGAATAGCTCAGAACACGATAACAACGCAATAACTCGAAACCCGATTTTCGAATTTTCGATTAGTTTTATTTGATTCATTAAAATATGAACACAATTGCCTCCTAATATCGTTAAAATTAGGCATTTAAATATCTATACATATAAAAGAGTACTTCCACTCACTCACTCACTGACTCATCAACGCACAGCAAAATCTACTGGAGCCACTGACTCGAAACTGGGTCAGATTATAGAACATATAGTGTAAGCACCCCCTAAGAAGCGATTTTGCGAAATTCGCCCCCCAAGGGGGTGTAGGGGGCAAAATGTGATTTCACAAAACCTTCACATCTCAAAGAAAAAAACAGATATCCGTAAAATTTTTGCTTTAAAATATAGCTAATTTAATTATCTAAAAACCAATTTCTGGAATTTTAGAAGTTCGGTCCCCAATGGGGAAAAGGGGGCAAAACGTGATTTCACATGCGGAAAACGTGGTTTCACATACTCCTATATATCTCAAACAGAAAAACATATATATGTGAAATTTTTGCTCTAATATAAAGCTAATACAAATACCTAAAAACTAATTTCTGGAATTTTCGAAATTCAGCCCCCAAGAGGGAAGGAGAGGGGGCAAAACGTGATTTGAAATAATCCTTTATATTCCAAACAGAAAAAAATATATGTGTAAGATATTTTTGCTCTAAAATATAGTTCTCATAAATGCATAAAATCTAATTTCTTTAATTTTTGAAATTCGTCCCAGGTGGGGCGGGAAAGGGAGGCTATGGGGTAAAAAAATAGAAATATAGTTAGACCGTTCAAAATTGGTACAGATAGGTTTTAGAGACCTGCAAGTCAAACGAGGATATTTTTGAAAGCGTAAAGTTATTAGGAGAGTCAGAAAGGTGTGTGTGTGGGGGGGGGGGGCAAAAAAATAAATAAAAATAGTGTTAGACCGTTCAAAATTGGTACATAAAGGTTTTTGATACCTACAAATCGATTGCGGATATTTTCGAATTTGCAAAGTTATTAGGAGGGGCAGGAGGAGGGGTCGGAGGGGCAAAAAATAAAAATAGAGTTAGGTCGTTCAAAATTGGTACATAGAGGTTTTTGATACTTACAAATCGATTGCAGATATTTTCGAATTTGTAAAGTTATTAAATTGGTACATAGAGGTTTTTGATACCTACAAATCGATTGCATATATTTTGGAATTTGTAAAATTATTAGGATAGACTGGAAGGGGAGGTGAAAGGGCAAAAATATATAAATAAGAGTTAGAGCGCTGAAAATTAATGTTGTTAGGTTTTGAGGCCCGATAAATCGATTGCGGATATTTTCGAATGTACAGAATTATTAAGAAGGGCGGAGAGGGATCGGGCGCAGGGGAAAAATGAAGAAATTCAGATAAAATGTTGGAAATTAGTATTATTATGTTTAAAAGCCCGAGAGAACGACTATGCGAGTATTTTTTAAAGTCTAAAATAGCTAGGAGGAGCGGGAACGGTAGGTGAAGGAGCATGCGAGCCTTGCGTGCCTGCATGCGCTGCCGCAGGCAGTGGTGGCCCGAGCCGATTATTCCACTCATGGGAGATTTTTTTTTAAATTTATGTTTTTCCCTTATTAAAATATAGTGATTCATTAAGAGTGTTGAACATAAATGCGCGCGCGTAGCGCACAATTGCCTGCGCTGTCAAGGGTAGTGCAGACTCGTTGCAACATTTTTTCCAATCACATTTTTTTTTTTTTTTTTCTCTTTTTTTTTCGCGTGATAAAAATTGATGCAATTTTGAGAATTCATTAACTATAGTGATTCGTTTAAAAATAGTGACCAGCGAAGCGGGCGTAGCCTGCTAGTTAGCTATAATTTAATTGTTGCCAAAAAATTTTACGAGTTCATTTTCTTTCGACATAAAAATAAATACATTTAATTAAACGTGAACATCAAAAAATTATAAAAAGTTAAATTAGGCATCTCACAAAAATTGATGTCATTATAACTTTAAAAATTTTCTACACATTGATAAAGTGCTAATGCAGTTCATCATGATGTTAATATATGTTGTTCTAAAAGGGTTAATATTTTATGTTTAAAACCAGCGTTTTTTTTTTTTTTCATATCTCTTTCAACTTTCTTCATATCTCTCTCTCTTTCAACTTTCAACTTTCTTACTCTCTTTCTTGTTTGTCCAGTACAAATCTTACAATCGATTTTTAGCTAACTTCCCGACTAGCTAGACATTTGAAACTTTTAGAATAGCTCAGAACACGATGACAATGCATTTGTTATTATTCAGGTAATGTGTTAAGTTTATATGATCCAAGAGAAAGTTAAAAAAACATGGTATATAAAAAGTTTTTTTTTTTTTTTTTTTTTTTTTTTTTTTTTAATCTATATAATTATTTATATACTACTATGAAATATCTTTAAAATTATTACTTTTAAACAAATTTCCGTTTGTTAAAAGTTAAAATTTTAAGAATCAAAGGTTAAAAAAAAAAAAAAAAAAAAAAAAAAAGGAGAAAAGATTATACGTCTTATCGTTTATATGTCGTTTTACGATAATCGTTTGAAAGACGTAATATAAGCGGTTATTTACTTCGTACTTTTAAGAGAATTTCAGAGAAAATTCGTCTATAAAACAGTAACAAGGAATTCAAAATCCACTGTCTTGATCTCAAAGTATAGCTCTAGTAGAAAGCCGGATTTCAAATTGACAGTTTCACAGTTTTCCTTTTTTTTCTCGGTTAAAGACTTCTACTATGAGGGAAGCGACTTCTACTAAGCTGTCAAGTCCCAAATAAGCTCTTGTCGCCTCATCTGAAGGACCGCGGGGACGTATCTCGGGTTGCGGGAAGTGCGACGGGTAATTCCGGCGGGAAAGAATGTCACGCTTGGCTGACACGCGTCAATGCGATCAGTTAGAGAGAGACGTGGAATTTCATATTAAATGCCGGCAGCAGATTTCATTGCGCGTATAGATTTGTAAAAAGAGATTGCATTCACATATCAATTCAGAAAGGATGATTGCATTATTGGGAAACGTGAAGTTTTTTTTTTTTTTCTTTACATATTGGTACACAGAGAGTATTTTGAAGCAATTCTTCTAAAATAAAGGAAATAGAATATTAATTAATCAGTTTTATTCATATAGTATTACGAGATTTATTAACAGCTTGAATAATGCTGTTTTCTGATATATCTGTTAAGATCCTAAAAGTAGAATAGAGTTTATTTAATTTTTACTTTATTTATTTTTTCTTTTCTTTGATTATTTCAATACAGCATTTAATTAATACTGTTTTTAAGTTATTAGTAATCGCCCACTTACGGTGGATCGTTAAAAACGATGCTCGCCTAATATTTTTCAAAAGTTTATATTCCGACACACACACACACACACACACAAAAAAAAAAAAAAAAAAGGGGGGAGAGAGAGAGAAGGTGATATGTATTTGAAAAAAAAAAAAATAATGTATATACTTTTTTCTCGAAAATAATTCGAAAATCCAAAATTAACTTGATGAAAAGGACAAAAATGTCTCAAAACGGAAGCACAATCTGCAAGCTAAAAATTTTAAAGAAAACGAGTACATTATTTTTCAAATGTATTTTTATTATATTAACATCATCCAAAATTTATTTTGTCAATGCAAATTGTGAGAAACAAAATCGCAATTTCAATATTTAGGTCTCACGTGCAGTCTGAAGATGATTAATAAATAAATAAACATATTAAAAAGGAATATAATTTGAAAGGCTAAAAAACAAAATTTAATTAAACAAATAATTTAAATACACATATTTAATGCGCAAGAAGATGCATCAAAATAGAAGGTATATAAACAGAATTATAATGTAAAAACTGTAAATGAATCTATGCAAAAAACTTGAAAACAGATAGAAAATAATAATTAATCCAAAAAGACATTGAAGCTATCGTCAGGTAAGCAAGCTCCTCAAAATGGAAGATGGAAAACAGTAAGATGTTTCAAGAGCATACTAGTATTAAAAAAAAAAATAGTCCCCCTACGTCTTACGAAGAGAAAAGAACCCAAACACTGCATTTAAGAATACAAAGGATGAAAAATTGATTATGTTCAAAAGATTTTTTTTTTAAACTTTAAAATCACAAATATATTATAAAAGTTATATAGAACTGTAGAAAAGGGGTGTGCAAGTGCAGCTATGTTGAACTTGCAATTTATCAAAAAGGATAATTTGAAAGATTTAAAAATCAAACATTAATAAAATAAGTAATACACTCCTGATCAAAAGTTAGCAAGATTTGCAAACGACCAGTTTTCTTAATTTTAAAAACTTACATTTCGATGAAATGTTTTCAAACATTGGGTATTTAAAGAACTGGGTCTTCCTCATGTTTTTCAGTAAAGATTAGTTTAAGAACCCATTTAGGGGGCCGGTAACCAAATTCAGCAAAATCAATAATGTTTGTGATCACCCTGTATCGTTAAGTGAACGAAATCATCTGTAACTTTAGGATATGTTAATATAGACCCAGTACAATTTGCGGATGAATTCGTGTGACGATAGCATGTTAAATAACGAAGATATGAGCATTTATTTTAAAACTCCCAAAAAAAATCAGCATGTTTTTTATTTAAAATATACAGAGTTTTAAAAGAAAATTATTCCCATTTTCAGATAAATTAAGAAAATACTTTTGAAACAATATACTGCAATCGGGATACAAATATCTGAAATATCTCATGAAATATGAACATTTTTATGAAGAATGTTTTCGCTGCGCATGCGCGAAAAATAAATAAAAAAGTTGAAAGCTAGATATATTGGGCAACTTTAATCAAAAGTTCATTTGAATTTTGAATAAAGTAAAAATTAAGCACATTGTCGGCAAAAGAGCGAGCTAGATTTTAGAAATTTTCCAAAGTTGAAAATTTCATAAGGGGTTTTTTCACATGCTGCGTAATTAATTTGAAGATCCAATTATTTGAATCACTTTGCAAAAGTTCTTATTTTTTTTTGTGAAAAACCCCTTATGATCTCACAAATCTAAGTAAATAAACAAAAATATGTTTAGATTTACAAGCTTATAAGGAGTTTTTCACAAAGTAGTACTTTTGGGGTGTGGTTGAAATATTTGGATCTTCAAATTAATTACGCAGCATGTGAAAAAACCCTTTATGAAATTTTGAAAATACCCAAAATCTAGTTCGTTCTTTTGACGACAATTTGCTTAATTTTTACTCTATTCAAATGAACTTTCGACAAAAGTTGCCCAATATATCTAGCTTTCAACCTATATGTAATAATTTTTTTTTCTCTATCTTTCGCGTATCTGCACTGAAAACATTTTTTATAAAAATGCACATATTTCTTGAGATATTTAAGATATTTGTATCCCGATTGCAGTATATTGTTTCAAAAGTATTTTCTTAATTTATCTGAAAATGGGAATAATTTTTGTTTAGAACTGTATATTATAAATAAAAAACATGCTGGTTTTGGGGGAGTTTTAAAACAAATTCTTATATCTCCGTTATTTAACATGCTATCGTCACACAAATTCATTCACAAATTGTACTAGGCTTGTGTTAACATATTCTAAAGTTACAGATCATTTTGTTCATTAAATCATACCAGGGTGATCACAAACATTATTGATTTTGCTCAATTTGTTACCGGCCCCGTAAATGTTAGCTTAAACCAATCTCCGCTGAAAAACATGAGAAAGACCCAGTTCTTTAAATGCCCAATGTTTGAAAAAATTTCATCGAGAGATTTCTAATTTGAAAAAACTGATTGTTTTCAAATCTTGCTAAACTTTTGAGCAGGGGTGTATAAAATAAGAAATTCATATATTTAATGCGCAAAAAAATACAACAAAATCGGACTTATGTAAACAGAATTATAATGTAAAAATTGAAAATGAATGCAGGCCAAAAATTAAAAGACTGAAAATAATTATTAACCCAAAAAACATTGAGACTATTGTCCCAATATTTGGTGTTTAGTGTTTCTCCCTATTAACGTTTGTTATTCGAGATATTGATTAATCCATTTTTTGGTAGGTTTGTTTTTACAATCTTTTTATAAGTCTTTATACTTATATAAATTATAGTGCATTAAAAAAAAAAAAAAAAAAAATCCTTGTATCTCTTTAATTTTTCCTCTTTGTATTCTGAACAGCAGTGATTGGGTTCTTTTCTCATGATAAGATGTAAGAGAGGTAATCTATCTTTTATTTTTACTAGTAGCTCTTGAAACACCTTACTGTGTCCACTCTACATTGAGTCGAGTAATTTTTCTAAAATAAATATAATAAATTCGTAAATTTCGAGAAACTTACAAAATTTTCAAAGTAGAATGCTCATATAGCACTGCTCGGCATGAAAATTGCCTCTGACACCATTTCATCATATTCTTATGTAAAATGACTTCCTGAATCCTAATATGACCATCATTTTGCCCAATCACCCACCGTTTTCTAGATATACACCCCCTCCCTCATTTTTATCATTGTTTGGTAATTTTATACCCATCAGTTTGATTTGGAGAGGAACGATGATTATTTTAACCGTTAAATGTCTTCTGACCTGAGGAGCTACAGAGGTAGAAAGTTCTAAAACACGAACATTTGTAATAAGTAGGAAATTTTGATGGGATTTGTGCCCAGAAAAACACCCCAAATAATAAAAATTATACGATGAAAATTTTATCAAAATGTTGGTGAGTGTAGTTAAGTCTCAATGCCCTTGCAAGAAAGTTTGACTGATTCACTGTACGACGTTTGCTTTCAATAACTCCCTCGTTAAAGTCCAGTTTCCACTACGGCTCTTTCGACGGCTTCTATTCAGAATCCTTTGATGTGGTCAGCCGGGCTCAAACCCTCGAACGGCGTTGGAAATCCTGGTTCTAACCCCCAGCTGAGATAATTGAGGGGCCAGAGGCTGATATCTTTGTCAATTTTGCATGCTTTCCTTTGAAGTAACTGCGCAATCTGATAAAAAAAAGGTTACAACTGATGACAAGACATTTGGCTCTTTGTGTGCGGAGCGCAGGGATGGAACACGGGCGCAGAATTCATACCGGAATCCGTTTAAGAAATTTCTCTACCTATAATATCGTTGATTTAACAAATAGAAAATTTTCTTACACTGATAGTGGTATGAATTCTGCGCCCGTGTTCCATCCCTGGCGGAGCGTGATTAATGGTTTTTTGGACCTGGAAACTCCAACTCATGTGGAAACCGGCCTTAAATGTTTTGGGCAGTAAAATATGAACAGTAAAATCTCCTGATTTGACACGTATTAAAGGCCATTGCTGTTATCATTGTAGTCGTCAGTCGTTATCTACCCTTAGTACACGTTTTGCGATAAGAGAGTGAACTTTATGGTGTTCTCGACGATGGTGATCTTGTGTGGTGACCTTTGACTTTGCTGTCCAGTGGAAAATCTATTGGAAAATCTATTGGAAAATCACACGAGGCTAACCTTTACCGGACTTCAAATTGACTTTGCTGCTACTCACATGATTAAAAGACTTAACTGTTGAGTGTGAAAGGAAAATTATTTAAAAACTGCTCGTTTAATTCAGTAATAAAAATCCCTGATGATGGTTTGGAATTTCAAAGCAAAAAGCTTCGAATAATATTTTTAAAATAAGAACTAATTTTACGTGTTTTTAATATAAATAACAAATGAGACGTGTTAAATTAACTCTTTTTTAGAGATAATATTTAAGAACTAAAAATAGATAAATAATAACTAAAAGAAAGTTATCACATATTTGTAAAAAGAAAACACATGTCACATGCGAAAACGCCTTCAACATATTGCAAGAGTTGAAGTATAGCTGCAATTAACGAAGTTTAGTAGATAAAAAAAAATGAATATATATATATATCTATATATATATATAGATATATATATATATATAAGGAACTAACTCAATTAATTTACATTTACTATAAAATAAATCAAATTAGAATACATTATATAAATTAAGGTTGCTACCATAGAAAATCACATTTAAATATAATTAAACTATTTTTTCTCAAACTTTTACCCTTTAACGTTCACTACTTAATTTCTTTCGGAAACTTCTAAACTAATTTAAAAACTCTGGAGTGACTCCACTCGACTTTCCGAACATTAAGTAATTAACGGTTGTTTAAATAAATTAAAGAAGAGAAATCGTTAAATGAACAAAAGAGAAAAATGTAGTAATAGCGATGCTTTAGTATTTTTCTACAAATAGTGTGTTATTTAATTTAACGCTTTTGCACTTAAAATAATTTGAGCAAATAGGTCATAATGATAAAGAATTTTTCGTTGTGTCCCTGTAAAAATCTATAAGTGCAAGATTCACCAAAATCTATATATATCGGGCGACGGTGACCTATAACATGCATATAAATTTAAAGCTCAATCGAATAAGGCATTTAGACGCTATTGCACTTTAAATAATTTGAACTCATGGCTCATAGGTCGTAATGATAAAGAAGTTTTCTTTCTGTCCCAGTAAAAATACTACATAAATGCTAGACTCACCAAAATCTATACAGTTCGCGCTACGGTAACCTATAACATATGTACGAGCTTTCAGCTTGTTTGATCAAAGCGTTTGTATGCTATCGTGTGTTCACTTATACACACACATACACTCATACATATATCATCGTAAAAATAGTAAAAATGAACTCAGGGCACCTCTAATCGTATAGGTAGTCCACCAAAATCTCAAAGTCAAATTTTGTCATGATTGCCATACTTTCATTACATAATATGCTCGGAAAGTAAAAATGGCTATTCGGCTCGTAACTGATCATAAATATGTAAAAAGAATATATATATATATTTAATTTTAGAGAAATTTTTGGTTTGAATGATCTATAAGTAAGTTAACCTTATTAAATTCAAATAACGTTTCATTTAATAAATAAAAAACTCTGTAATTATGCATTATAAACTACAAAATCTCGCAAAAGTTGTTTCAAGTTAAAACAATAGCCCAACCCTTCATTATTTGAAAAAAAAAAAAAAAAAAAAAAAAA
>OZ005648.1:309610461-309659461 GCA_963930645.1 Salticus scenicus
GGGAGAAAAAAAGACTTAAAAATTAATACTTTTCAGATAGATTTGAAAATGTAAAATAAAATTATCTTAAGCGAGAAATTTATAACTTAAAAATATTTTAATTTTAAACATCTCAAACTTGTAATTGTCTATATTTTTTGTGCTGTTCTGATACTGCATGTTAAAACATTTAAGAAACTTTTTTTTTTCTTCAGTGATCCTATTTCAAATATAAATAAATTTAACAAAATAAAATTTTTATAAATCCAAATTAAACTTATATGTAAGAAATAGGAAGTAAATTATTGCTTCTTGAGATTTTAATTCTAACAAAGTATCATAACATAAAATAATCTTATTTACCTACATTGGTATAACTCTTTATTAAATTGTCTAATTTATAAATGAAAGAATATTCTTCTAAAAATTGCTAGTTTACCAAAAATTGGCCCCCCCCCAAAAAAAAAAAAACACTTTTGTCAGAATAATTTTTACTGTTTTATAAATAGTTGAAATTGAAATAACTTTTTAACTCTATTAAATAAGCAAACTGCTCCAAGATACATAACAAACATATTAATCAGCGAGGTTAGATTTAAAAAACAACTTCTACATTTAATTACCTTTTTACTTACGATAAAACTTAAATGAAAAAATCATTGTAAAATAATAGTAAAATTTTATTTCTGTATTTTATGTAATCTATATAAAAAAGACTTAAAAAGTTGTATCGCTGACTCTAGGTTAATTTGGCAGGGTGTTCCACCTAGCGGCCCTTTTAAACGCGTTTTAGTACCTGGGAGCCCTTTTACAGCCCATTTTAGCACTCGACAGCCCTTTTAAAAACTTTAGTACCAAGTGGCCTTTTCTAACATTTTAAATGTTCAGAGGCCCTTAGATATTTCCTTCCTGACATGTAACCTTCTAGCAATAATTTTACAGCATTCCTGTAAGAACAAATGCATATAGCCTATTACTTTTGTCACATACAAAATTCATAACATAGAAGACTGCAAGTTATGCAAATAATGCCCTTCTTACAGAATTCCTCTCCAGTGGCCCTTTTATTCTAGAGTCTGCAAAGTTGTTTCTTTGTATTTTAAGGATCCCATTCACAAACAAAATTTATCAAATTCTGTTTTTTAAATTCTTTTTGAACATGTCACGTTTTATCTTAGTGAATACCTTTTTATTTATTTATTTATTTTCAAAACAAATTTAAATACTTCATTTTGATACTGAAAATTAGAACTTGGGGTTTATTTAATGAAATAAAATATTTTGTTTAAATAAATTGCTATGATAAAAGACATGTTCAAAGAGTGGAATTTAAAAAAAATTGAATTTGAAAGACTCCATTTTACAATTAAATATTTTCTATATATGAAGCAATAAAATCTCATACAACTACACGGGCAGAAGGTAAAGGTCAATCTGATTGATATGCAACCTTTATTGTTAAAATGATATTTATTAAAAAAAAAAAAAAAAAAACAGTCATTCCATTAACTCTGGTTCACTTACCAAACAGTGTAATTAGCTGGATTTATTTTTACAGCATCTTCTGTCAGATCAAATGCTCGTTCACTAACTTCTTGACTAGCTAAAATAGCCCGGAAATAGTTGAAGATGTCTCTAACTAAATAATAAGAATAATTAAAATATTAATATAAAGGTAATGAATTAAAATAAAACATAATATGATTCTGTGGCTTATTTTAGAATACATAAACTTAATAATATCATTAAAAAAAAAAATCTGATTTTATTATTATTACTTTTACTTTATAAATAAATAAATAGCACAAATGTATAACAAGGTATCTAATGATTATTTAATACAGTAGAAGATCTTTGTAACGCAATTCTATATAATGCAAATCTCTATATAACGCAAATATTCTCAGACATAACCATGAATTTTGCAGTTAAGAAATATTTTGTAAAAACTGTTAACCTGTAGTGTACGACACATTTGTTTTTCTTTATTTACTTAATTTGTAGCATTTTAATTTTTAAAAAAGTGACTTTTTCTTTTATTATTTATTTTTGAAAATGTGTTATATAATGGATAATTTGTACAAGCATATATGGGCTATGCTTATACACTAAATTTAAAAATGAAAAGGTATGATTCATCCAAATTCTGTTCCTGGGAATGTAACTTAAAAATACCTTACTCTTTGATATGTTTCAGACATATTTGACCATGTTTACAAGGTTAATTTAATCATGTGAGAAACATGGTCTATAAATGCAAAATTCTATATAACGCAAAACCTTATGTTTTTAGGTTTGCGTTATAAAGATCTTCTACTGTAGTTAGTTCAGTGATTTTTTTATACTTTATATCCTTTCAGATACAGTCGAACCTCGTTAACGTGAATCTCAAGGGGGATAAAAAAAAATTTCATGTTATCAGTAATTCATACTATCAGTAATGAATCTTCATATAGCTAAATCAATCTTCCTTTGATGGAGATTGTTGAAACAGTTCATGTTAAAAGTAATTCACGTTAACGAGGTTAGACTGTATAGGGGAGACTGGGGCACAGTGGACCACCCCTATTTAAATCTCTTAATATTTAACTCTTTTAGTTTATATTCAGACTCATAGATGACAGCATGATACTACTTGTATACATCCAAAAAACCACATGGTAAATGTTAAGGTAGCCATTTTATACATTTTTTATGTTTTGAGCTGACCAAAGTAATTTTTCAAGCTTGAAGTTTTTTTAATTTTATCAGGACTTAACTATTGACTACAAATATTGGATAGTTGTTAAGAAAAGGTAAGATATTGTTGTTTTTAAATTTATAAAAATTATTAGCATATTTATAGTCCATATATAATTTTTATATTATTATTTGTTTTGTCTGGACATGGGGCACAGTGGACCGCCTTCCAGTGTGCCTAAAAGTCCAAATTATATTTAATACCTTATTTATTTTAGTTAAATTTACATATACAAATATAATGTGACTCAAAATAATTAATAAAAAAAATAATAATCTTAATGTTATAATAAAATAAATTTCTGAAAAAGAAAAATAGTTGAATAGTAGTATAATAATTATGAATATCTGAATTTAATAACTACTTGAATTGTTTAATATTAAAAAAATAAATAAAATGATTATGAGATATAATAAATAGTAGGTTATATAAATTTATTAATGTTGTTTTTAGAAATAACATGTAAAAGATAAAAGCAGAATAATTTTAGTTAAACTTATCTCACAAATATAATGTAAAGTATTAATATCTCAAAATAATTAATAAAAATGTTTGAATAGTAATACAATGTTTAATTATATATTTCATAATTTTTATAACTATATAACATTAATAAACAAATTAAAACTATATCTTATTGTTTTTAGTGATGGCACGAAAAGACAAAGGAAATCTGATATAGGATTCTTCTTCTAATTTGATTTATTTATTTTGATTTCCTTTAAATTTTGGTAATTTTATTTCATGAAAATGTTCGAATTATGTTATTTAGACTAGTATTGCATAAGAAACTAATTTTAGAAGAAAAAAAATCAGTAATTTATATTAATTGAACATGAACAACAGAGGTTGGTCCACTTTGTGAGTACACACAATTTATTTTTTTATTTGTAATGTATTCAAAGTATTGCTATAAAAATATTAGGACATGTCAAGAAAGGTTTAAAGAATGTTTGCTAATTTTTTCAAGTACCTTGCTTTTTTATTTTTGGTGAAAAAAATTTATAAGTGTAAAAGTGGTCCACTGTGCCCCAGTCTCCCCTACATAATTACTTTTCAAATCATTCTTTTAATCAAATTTTTAAAGTAGGCAAATAATACATGCGCTTACATGAAAGCAATATGAAATACAATTTAAATTAAGAAATCAGCAGCTCATGTTTGAAAAAATTTAGTAAAGTCATTCATAGATGGGATGAATGATAATGTCACAACTTCCAACTGAATGATAAAATTTCTGAACTCTAATATCTCTTTTCTGGTGCAACAATTAAATCAGTTGGAATGTATAGCTTGATACCCTTTAAATATCTGCAAATTTTAGTTATAATCAATGTGCAGCAGTGGAGAAAGACTTGATTTACTAGCCACTGGCAAGTAATTTTTCAGGCATGGCTAGTGAATTTTAAGTCAATCTGTTTCATTGCCAATATTCAATGTAGTAAAATAGCCAAAAACTATATAAAACAGCAATGTAGCTGTGTAAAATAGTTCAAAAAAAAAAAAAAAATCTTCCAACAGTATGAATAGCATTTGAATAGGCAACTACTGTAGATTTTATTATCTTTTTAATCTATTATTATACTATATTGAATACTGTATTTTAAGAAATGGTGTACTAAAAACCTTACAAAATTCTAATAAAAATAAATGATTAATTCATTTTACATTTGCATAAATTTTGCTGTAAAGATTATAGACTATGTATTGTATACTGCTGGCTGGTAAAAAAATCCTTGGTTGGTAAGAATTTCTAAAAATTCCTCACCCCTGACAGTATGTCACAGTTTGCCAGTGTTGCTTGTATGAAAATGTCTGTTTGTGTCATCTATTGACTATCAATGTAACAATTTGTACTTCATTCTACATTCAATAGAAGGAAATATTGATTCTGCAAAAAATTTTGACTTCCAGTGTTTTAATAACACTTATATGTCTTGAGAAGTCCAGAACATGTTTTGATATATATTTTTTTTTTTTAATGCCCATTTGTTTTTGTGTGTGGCAAAAAAATTTGTGGCAGCTCTAGCTTAGGAACTAATGCACAGAATTACATATAAATTGATATGTTTTTGCATCTTGACAAAAATTAGTGCCAGTCAGTTTTGGTAAAAATTGCCAGAGCCCAGTAGCAGAAAAAGTTTAGCACAGAAGTGAACACTGAAGATTATTGAAAGCTCTGCAGATTAATTTTACATCTTTCAAGAGCCAGGTTTAAAAATACAAATATAACTTACATTATGTCTCTAGATCATTGTACTTGTTGTATACTCTTAAACTTATTTGCTTTATAGATGCAAATTTTATGTATTTTATAAATTAGTGATATACTTGTGATACACCACACTGAATCTGTCATTCCTGTCTTGCTTGTTTTGCTGCAGATAAATACAGAAAAATTCTGCTATTCGGCCATAGGGTCAGTGTTGTTATCCCAGTTTTCCACAATTTTTGAAAAGGCAGTATCTGATAAAATTTCATATAAATGTAATGTGCATAATGAGACTTTCTTTTATTTGAATCTTGTTCCTGAAAAACAATTAAAGGAGAGAGTGGGAAGTCAAAGCAAGAGGTCACTTTCCCTTCTCTAAGAATTCCTGGGCGGTTATATACGTATCAATTAACTCTGTTAATAATGTCAGTTTTTGTTTTGACTATTCATCTCATGTGTCATAGTGATTTAACAATTGCAGCATATATTATATATATATATTTAAACTTAAAAAAAAAAAAAAATAAGCCAAGCTATGCAATAAAAATAACTTTTAATGAATTTTTTATAAAGCTCTTAAATTCCAATAAAATTTTCATAAATAAATCATTCTATAAATTTCTATAAAGTAAAAAGCAACTGAACAAAATTTCATTTTCAGTCTTAAACTTTGAAAATTAAAAGAATATAAAACATCTCACTTGATATTTTTATGTATAAAAATGTAAGTTTCAACTTACAAAAAAAAAAAAAAAAAAAAAAAAAAAAAGATAAAATGAAACATTTATTAGAACAACAGATTTATTAATTATTGTATTAGTTTTCATAGGAAATAAATATACATTTTTCAGAGTAAGCAATCTGGACAACAGGATATGGTCCCTCATTTTGTGGAATAGGAGTAACATCTTTCCAGTCTTCTCTTTCACTATATGGTACCCAATCTACACTATTGCAACTTTCATCACTGTCAGACATTTTCTTGACCTGATATAAAAATAACAAATATTCATTTTACGTATGCACATAAAAAATATGTAAATGTACAAGGCATCTTAGAATTGTTGGATTAAACTAAGCTCATATAGTAGATGTAATTTGCAATGGTGAAGCTAAGAAAATTTTCATGGGTAGTCTAGAAAAAATATAAATTATGAAATGAAAAAATAAGTGATATATAGTGTGACAGCATCTAAAAGCAGTGTTAGAAATAAGAATTTTGAAACTAGGCGTCAAAATAATGCCTGAATTAAATTTTTTGGGAGTCCAAATTAAAAATCTAGGTGCTATCTATAATTAAATATGTATATTTAAAATAATAATAATAAAGCATCAACTTGTAAATAATATATGCAAGATTATATAAAAAATATTTACGTAATGAATGTAATTACGTTGACAATATTAAACGTACATATTTAAAATCACAAATTCATTCTTCGACCAGAAGATACATCATTCCACCACAATTTAATAGCATTGTCTGGGCAGAAATCTTCAGATTTAGGGCTGTTTCATTTAATCATTAACAAATTGTCAACTACTTTCATAGAGAAATGATTTCTTAAATCAGTTTTTATTAGGTTAGGTGAAATAGACTTGTTTACTGTCTGATGGGATTGGAAAAATTATTAGATATAATGAGGAAAAAATATCCAGGTGTCAAATACGGCACCTATGATTGGAATTCTAGGCGTCAAAATGAAAAAACTGGTCGCAAAATACGACTAACGACCGCTTATTTCTAACCCTGTCTAAAAGCCTTATAAGGAAAGGGCATGTTTACAAACAAACGCTCCGTCAATCAATCTTTGCCACTCTCGAGTGGCAAAAGATCAACCTGTATTGGTAGAAATGCCAATGTTAAGCCACTTTACCCATAACTTGACTGCGAGTGACGTCACGTGCCCTTTCCTTATTTGAATGAACTAAAAATGTATATATACCTGTTATAGGCCAATGACACAAATTGTATAAATTTTGGTGTACAGTAAGACCTCGATTATCCGAGCTAGTTGGGACCGCTAGCACCTCGGATATCGGAAATCTCAGTTAATAGAAGCCATGTATAAAAACCTTCCGTGCTTGCGAATTTAACTACTTTTAAAGTAAAAAACAATAGAATGTTTTTTAAATGATAAAAATAAACATATATGAACTTATGTTTCACAGCTAAATAGATTTAAAAAGGAAATCAACTCTAGTAGTAAATTTTAAAAAGTAAAATGGAATTTTTTTTAACTATACTTAGTTAAATATCGAAAGACGCATTTTCAAAAATAACACAAATCTCAAGAAAATATATTGTATTTTTAAAATTTAATATACATTAATTTGTTAAATTTATATTCTTTTAAAAAAGTCTGTTACCTTTCGTTGCAAAAGTCCAGAATTTCTATCATGGGCTGCCCTATCGCGCCAATTTTTGAGCAACAGGAGATCCATCGGTGTAGCATCGTTTCTTTGCTCCAAATATTTTAGGGCAGTTGTCAGTGCTTGAACACCTTCACTATGACTTATAGTCGTAGAATTTTCAAAGTCCTCGTCTTCATTTACAGCGTCATTAATGTCCGATGAAGGATTAACGGCTTGTATGATTTCTTCGTCATTGAGAATTTCAAAATTTGAATGTTGATTTTCAACGTCCAGCCACTCGCAAATGTCCTCTTCCAAAACTTCTACACAACCTTCAATTCCATTGATGATCTCAAGAAGTTCCCCGTCTGTCGGTGTGTTTTCCGTCTGCTGGGATTCACCCTGTCTCCTCTTTTCAACAATTATTTTGTTGAATGATTTACGAATTGTAGCTGGATTCACTAATTGCCATGCCTGAGCAACCATGTAGATAACGTCTTTCACATTTATTATTTTCAGCGCCTCATTTAGGTTTTCTTCGCATTGAACAATATGAGTGATGAGTTTCTTTTTGTAGTATTTCTTCGTTGTTTCAATTACCCCTTGATCCATTGGTTGTATTATCGATGTCACGTTTGGGGGAAGAAAAATCGCCCGTATTTCTCCTGAAATAAGCATTTCTTCTTCCGGATGACAAGGAGCATTGTCTATCAGCAAAACTGCTTTAGGTGGGAGATTTAGTTGCGCCAAATGTTCCTTTACATGCGGCACAAAGTTATTGTTATAAGTCATATCATAAATATTTAATTATATCTATATTTTTATAAAGTGAAATTAAAGTTAATTTGTTAAGGTATTTATATATACTATAAATTATTTAAATTAAATTTAGTTTGATATGACTTACGTTTTTTTTTATCGCTCTCGTGGCCGCATTTTCATTTATCTTGCTCTAGTTTATTCCACAGATGTGAATAGCTGAAGTTGTAAACATGTGAGTAATAGCGGTGAATCACAGTTATTGCTCTTGTTTCTCTGTTCACTCTCATCAAAAACGATGTCCATGGTTGTAAGATAATAAGCCAGTGATGAAGACTAGTTTAGTGATTGCCAAGTGGCAACAGCAAGATGCAAATAGGTTTTGTTTGTATTGTATAAAAGACGTTTGCATCTGTTTTCTCTCTCTTATTTTTTCAACGTTATAAGATGTAGTTTTGTTTTTCAGTTACCAGCAGGATATGCTGGTTTATTTAATATTTTTTCTGTTTCATCTGTAAATATTCATATTCAAATAAATTATGTTTGTTAATATATAAAAGTTTTCTTCATTGAGTCTTCCACATCAAACGTATAGCTGCCATGTAATTTTTCCTCTTAAATTTTTTATTAAAGTATCTCTGCTGTTTTAGTATATTTAAACTTTAATTCAACAAGGTTATGGGCCCAGTTAATGCCCCTCTAACCATAAGATATATAGTTTGAGGAATTTATGGTTTAATGATGTGGAAGTGAAGAGTAATGTTTACATCCGGACTTCAGTTTGCCGAGTTTTTATGAGCCGTTCCAGTTGTCAAATAATGAACTCATTGAAGTGTTGAATATGCTCGACTGTTAAGTTATCCATGAAGAAAGGCCCAGATGAATGTTTTTTTCTCTTTTGTCAAAAGTTTGAATTGATAAATTAAAATGGAGGAAAAGGAGTTCAAGGGGACTTTACTGACGTCTACTAATTTGGATAGTTGGAAGACCGAAGTTAAAGTAGCTTTGATGCACTATGGTGCATGGGTCTTTGTGGAGAATGAGAAATACTTGGAACAACAGGCTAGTGACAAGGAAGGCCTGACTTGGAGAGAAAAGTATGAGCTGAATTTAAGGTAAGATAGAGCTTTTACAATTATATATCAGTCTTTAAGCCCTGAATTAAAGCCATTAATCAGCAATTTAACAGATGGTTACAAGGCCTGGAAGGTTCTGCATGAAAATTTTGAAAGGAAAACAAGAGCAAGGGTAGTACAGCTGTTGGATGAATTTTTTGAAACAAAGTTCTCTAGTGGTGAACCTGTCAATCTTTTCCTGTGCCGAGTAAAGAAAGCTGCTGAAAGGTTAAAGGACGTTGGACACCAGCTACAACCATTGTACATTGGATACCAGATGATCCGTACCTTACCAGAAGAGTTTCAAGCAACGGTACAAGCTATTTATAGATGGAATGATGCAGACTTTGTTCCACACAAGATTGAGGCGGAACTTCTTTTGGAGGAAAATAGACTGAATTTTGTTAAAAAAGACTTAATGAAGGCCTCTGAATTAGCTTTTTCAACTTTTTGTAAGACAGGTAAAACTTTAGATACTAGTAATGTTAAAACTATGAGTTCTAAAAATGTTAAAGAGAGTAATTACAAAAGTAAAAATTTTAATTCTAATAAATGTAAAAAATTTAATGGTTTTTCTGCTAATGAAAATTTTAACAAAAGTAAAATTGGACCCTGTTTTAAATGTAAACAGTATGATCATTTAAAGTCTCAATGTGTTAATAGAAGTGCTCATTCCCGAAATTTTAATGAAACTAGTAATATAGAAGTTAATGAGAAATTTAGTTTTGCTTTTTCTGAATGTAGTTTAACAGAAATTTTCCCTCAGTTTTTTGAGGAAAATTCATCAGTTGCAAATTCTGATAAAATAACCTGGGTATTTGATACTGCAGCGACGGCACATTTTTGTAACAATAGAGATTTATATCTAGATTTTGAGCCTGTAACTGATGTTCAAATGTCTCTTGCTGTAGGTGAAAAAGAGAGTAATGTTTTAGGAAGGGGTACTATTCAGTTTAATGTTAAATGTAATAATAACTATAATCAGATAACTTTAAAAAATGTTTTATACAATCCAAAATTAAGAAGAAATTTAATATCAGGTGTAAAGTTAGAAAAATTGGGTTTAAATTTTTCTGGTAGTAATGGAAAAATTAGAGTTTTTGATAAAGATGGGAATGAGTTATTCTATGCATTGAGAAAGGGTGATTTGTATTTTTTTAAACCAACAAAATATGTAACAAATGGTGGTGCAACTTCAGCTAGTCTTACTGTTCAGGAAAAATCTAAACCTATTGATTTTTGGCATAATAGATTTTGTCATATTAATGATGACTATTTAATTAATACTAGTAAATGTCAAGCTGTTAAAGGATTGCCTATTTTGAGTAAGATGGCTGAAGATTGCATACCATGTAAACTTGCTAAAAGTAAAAGAGTATCTTTTAAAGCTATTGGTCAAGTGAGATCTAAAAATGTTCTTGAATTGTTACATGTGGATGTTTGTGGACCATTACCAGTTTTAACTCAGGGAGGTAATAGATATTTTTTAACTGTAATTGATGATTATTCACGTAGAGTTGCAGTTTATCCCATTAGAAATAAATCTGATGTTTTTGAAATTTTTTTGAGATTTTCTAGAAGAGCAGAAAGACTTTTAAACAAGAAAATAATTGCTATTAGAACTGATGGGGGTTTGGAATTTTGTAATAAGGATTTTGAAAAATTTTTTGAAAAGCAGGGTATTAAACATGAAAAAACAAATGTTTATTCTCCAGAAATGAACGGTGTGGCGGAAAGGTTCAATCTAACTGCTTTAGATGGTGTTAAGACTTTGCTTGAATCTAGTGGTTTACCTCAAAAATTTTGGGGGGAGGCTTTGATGTGTTTCACTTATGTTTGGAATAGAGTTTGCCACAAGAAGGATAAAACTCCTTTTGAGTTGTTCACTGGCAGAAAGCCTTCTGTTTCTCATCTAAAACCATTTGGTAGCCTGGCTTTTGTAAATGTACCTAAACAACTCAGGAAAAAGCTCGATATGAGAGCCAAACTGGGAATTATGTTGGGGTATGCACAAAAAACCAAAGGTTACAGAATTTGGATAGTTGAGGATCAGAAATTAATTGAAACAATCAATGTAAAGTTTAATGAAAACAAAAAAGGGGTAGATGAAATTAAATGTAATAAAGTAATTAAAGGTCAAAATTTTTACTTTTCTGTTCCAGATTATGATAATGATATTGATTTAGGCCCTACTATTCATGAGCTAGCAGAACGCTTAGAATCTCGTGAGGGGGGGAGAATAGTTCAGTCTCAGGAAGTAGAGGGAACTAGTTTAACGCCATGCGATTCCATTCCATGGATACGTAGAGCTGTACCTCGAAAAACTGGAACTAGAACTGATATCTATTATGGAATAGAGGGTGAAAATATAAGGCTACGATCATTACAAGATGTTAAAAAATATTGTTTAGAAAAGAAAATAGAATGTAATGATAAACTCTTTGATTTTTCGGGTAAAAATTTAACTGCTGGTAAACTTGTAAATTCTTCAGATTCTAATGATGAAGCTAACCTGATTGAAATTAAAATTCCTAGTAATTTTTTTGAAGCTGTTAACTCGCCTGAAGCATCTGAGTGGGATAATGCCATGAAACAAGAGATGCAGGTCATGTATGATCGCAAAGTTTGGGAATTGGTAGAACCACCTAAAGGAGCTAAAATTTTGGGAAATAGGTGGGTATATACTCTTAAAAGAAATGAAAAAGGTGAAATTATAAGGTATAAAGCTCGTTTAGTAGCTAAAGGGTTCAATCAGGTCAAAGGGGAAAATTATGAAGAAGTGTTTAGTCCAGTGGTGAATTTTTCTATTATAAGACTATTTTTTTCTATATATGTATGTTTATTTAATTGGTTTCATGTACAAATAGATGTCAATAATGCTTATTTATATGCAAAATTAGATGAAACAGTTTTAATGTTACAGCCTGAGGGTTTTATTAAAGACATAGGTAAAGTTTGTAAACTGGGAAAGGCATTGTATGGACTCCATCAAAGTAGTAGGGCTTGGTTTTGTGAAGTAGATGATGTTTTGAATAACTTACAATTTCATAAACTGGACTGGTGTAATTGTGTTTATACATATAATTGTAATATAATTTTATTATTGTATGTAGATGGCATTGTCATCTTTGGTAAAAATCAGGAAGATTTGGAATTTGCGATAAACTTGTTACAGCAAAAATTTGATTTAAAGATTCTGGGTAAGGCTAAAAAACTTTTAGGTATTGAGTTTGAAGAAGAGGCAGGAAAATTGTTTATTCATCAAAAGGCTTATATCAATAAGATTTGTAAGCAGTATGAAAATTATAAATATCTCATTACTTCTTTGCCAATTCCTAAAGGAGAAATTTTTTCTAAATTAGATTCCCCTAAAACTGAAGCTGAAATTAAAGAAATGGAATCTTACCCATATAGAAATTTAATTGGTTGCTTAGCTTTCATAGCGAGTCGTACTAGACCAGATATTGTTTTTGCTGTAAACTTGTTGTCGCAGTTCCAATCTAATCCAGGTATGAAACATTGGAACAGTGTTTTGAAATTATTGGGTTATCTTAAAAATACAATTAGTTATAAATTAGAATTGTCCAGGGTTAACAACTTAGAATTGAAATGTTATTCTGATTCAGATTTTGCTACCAATAGAGATGACAGGGTTTCAATGGGAGGATATATGCTATTTTTAGGTGAAGCTCCTGTATCATGGAGAACATTTAAACAGAAATGTGTTAGTCTCTCAACCATGGAGGCGGAATATATCAGTTTAAGAGAAGCAGCTAAAGTGTTGACCTGGATTAAAATTGTTTTATTAAATGATAGTTTAGATTTAAAGTTAGAAAATTGTATTTTATATTGTGATAATGAGGCAGCAATTTCTTTTTCAAATTCTCCTTTTGAAAATCATAGAACTAAGCACATACATATTAAATATCATTTTTTAAGGAATTTGGTTTTTGATAAAGTATTTAAATTAATGCATGTAACTAGTAAATTAAATTTGGCAGATGCCTTTACTAAGCCACAAGTTAAAGAACAATTAATTAAATTTTGCAGGAGAATTTTTTTGGATATTGACATTGTTTAGTTGATGTCAATTTCTGTAGGCAATTTTTTTTATATATTACATGTAGTCATTTTTGATCAGAGGGTGATCACTAACTTTGTGATCAGGCATTGATTGAGGTGAATTTTTGAAGTATTTTTAATGTTTAAAATGTGATTTCATAAAACGCTGTCCCGAGAGCGTTAAAAAAGGGGGGAGATTGTTATAAGTCATATCATAAATATTTAATTATATCTATATTTTTATAAAGTGAAATTAAAGTTAATTTGTTAAGGTATTTATATATACTATAAAGTAAATTATTTAAATTAAATTTAGTTTGATATGACTTACTTTTTTTTTATCGCTCTCGTGGCCGCATTTTTGTTTATCTTGCTCTAGTTTAAAACAGATGTGAATAGCTGAAGTTGTAAACATGTGAGTAATAGCGGTGAATCACAGTTATTGCTCTTGTTTCTCTGTTCACTCTCATCAAAAACGATGTCCATGGTTGTAAGATAATAAGCCAGTGATGAAGACTAGTTTAGTGATTGCCAAGTGGCAACAGCAAGATGCAAATAGGTTTTGTTTGTATTGTATAAAAGACGTTTGCATCTGTTTTCTCTCTCTTATTTTTTCAACGTTATAAGATGTAGTTTTGTTTTTCAGTTACCAGCAGGATATGCTGGTTTATTTAATATTTTTTCTGTTTCATCTGTAAATATTCATATTCAAATAAATTATGTTTGTTAATATATAAAAGTTTTCTTCATTGAGTCTTCCACATCAAACGTATAGCTGCCATGTAATTTTTCCTCTTAAATTTTTTATTAAAGTATCTCTGCTGTTTTAGTATATTTAAACTTTAATTCAACAGTTATCATGGAACCACTTTTCAAAAATTTCGGAATTCATCCGGGGAGACCTCTGATTTGTATATTTCACAGGCAAGGAATTCACATTAATATTTTTAAATGGTCTTGGCTTCTTTGATTTACCGATGAGAAGTAGGGGCAATTTATCAGTTCCACTTGCATTTGCACAAACTAGAAGGGACACTCGGTCTTTGCTCTTCTTGTAACCTGGGGCACTGGTTTCTTCTTTAGATGCCAAAGTTTTCGATGGCATCATTCTGTAAAACAAGCCAGTTTCATCGGCGTTATAAATTTGATCTAATGTCAAATTTTCTTTTACAATCATTTCTTCAAATCTTTCAACAGAGTCTTTAACAGATTCTATATTGGCAGACAACTTTTCACCTGCAATCGCCAGTTGTCGAATTCCATGTCTCTTTTTAAATTTATCTAACCAACCTTGACTTGCAGAAAAACTTTCATTTTCGTTTAATTTTTGGCTGAGAAGAAGGGCTTTCTCTTTTAGAATGTTCCCGGAAATAGGAATGCCCTGCACGCATTGTTGCTTGAACCAAAGATAGACTGCTTCATCAAGTTTTTCAGTTTTTGCTTTCTTTAATGTCGATCATCTTTCTAAAGCTTTTGAGGAATCCATCTTTGAACAAAACGCCTCTATTTGAGCTTTGTTACGTCTCCAATCGCCTACAGTGGTTTCACCAACTCCAAATTCAAAAGCAATTTTTTTCAAACTCTCACCATTATTAATTCTTTTAATAGCCTCAAGCTTTTTACTCATCGAAACAACAACTCTCTTTCTTTTTTGGTTTGGCATTTTAAAAATGAACAACTTACTAGTGCGATGGTCAAACATGAAATGATTTAAGCAAAGGTTCACTACGAAATAGGAGATTTGCAAAAGAAAAGGCAAACAGAAGAATGTTATGAAACACAAATGCCTATTGTAAGAGTCGCCAATCCTCTCCCCCAACAGGGGGGGGGGGGGGGTGTAAGTGTCCAATAACATATTGCATCTGGTATTCAATAGGGTCACATGACATGACCACTGTTAACAAAGCATTCATGGATGTTGTCTTCTCAGGGTGTAATATTTCTTGGAAGTTGAGTGCTTTTGTGGGGAAGAAGTGCCTGTAACATGGACAACGAACTAAAATGTGTATAATTATTTCCAAGCTCATTTTGGAAAGGAGAAAAAAAAAATTATACTTTGTTATTGCCTCGGTTAACAGAAACCTCGGTTAATCGAGGTTTTACTGTATATAAATATTAAGGGACGCGAAGAAAAATTCTTTAGCATTGTGGCCTATGGGATAAAATTACTTAAAATGTGATAATGTCTAAATGCTGTATTCGATTAAGCTTTAATTTTATATACATATTATAGATCATTGTGGGCAAGAAATGTATAGATTTTGGTAAATCTAACACTTGTTGTTTTTTTTATAGGGACACAAAGAAAAATTCTTTACCATTATGGGCTAAGGGCTGAATTTATTTAAAGTGTGATAGCATCTAAATGCCTTATTCAATTATGTTTCCAATTTATGTACATGTTATAGGTTCCCGTCACATGAATGGTATAGATTTTGAGGAATCTAGCACTTATAGGCTTTTATGGTGACACAACAAAAAATTCTTTATATTAAAGTTATACCTTATAAAGCTCTGCATATTAGGTTGAAGTACTTTCTGGGCGGAACCGCCCTCTCGTCAGCAACCATCAGTGTGGTCCGCTTTCATCGAAACTGTCTCTTGATTCCTCTGCTGTTGATCAAGAGACAGTTTCGACGAAAGCGGACCACTCTAATGGTTGCTGATGAGAGGGTGGATCCACAAAGAAAGTACTTCAACCTAATATCCAGAGCTTTATAAGGTATAACTTTAATAATATAATTATGCTCTGAGTAAAATTAAATTTAAGAAAAATTCTTTATCATTATGGCCTATATGGGCACAAATCATTTTAAGAGCAATAACGACTTCTCTTACTTTAATTTATTCCAAAATACCATTAATTGCTTAGTAGTAGAAAGTCAAGCAGAGTCACTCCAGATTTTAATATAATGTTTAACAAGTGCAGTAAAGCACTGTTTATAAGTATCTCATTCATGTTTGTTTTGATTTAGTGTAATTTCCAATTCATTCATAAATATTTATTTAATATGATTTATATATATATATATACAATGCAAACACATTGTTTTTCAACCTTTCTAAAATTCTCAAAGGCTTATAGTTTGTGTATACATTGTATTACGTGAGTTTCTACGAAAATGCATAAACCAGGTTTTACTTGAATTAAAAAATATATCTTGCCAAATGCATTTATGCTACACTAATGGAAACTAGGAAACAAAGAACTTAATTTGATTTATAATACGAAATTTAATGCTGGAAGGCAATCATCAGCACATATTTACATTTGTAACAGCAACTATGAAAACGAATGAAATTAACTATAATAATAAAAATAAAATACACCAGAGGACTGGCGTTGAAAAGTAATCAGTAAAAAACATTGAAGAAACACCATGACATGCAAAAAACTCGAAACAATTGTTTCGGGTCGAAATAAAACATGACCTTTCGTCAGGCGAACAAAGTAGTCATAAGTGCTGCAAAATAAAGTGGCAATGCACAAAACTGATTTTAGTGATGAGCCAGTAGTTTGAAAAGCAAAAATTTTCATAATACATTCAAAAGCATACTTATAGCTATTAAAAGATACAAAAATTTTAACTGAAAGTATGTTTTTTGTTTCTTCTTTTTTTGTATAAAAAATGGCTTGAAATAAAATTTTGAATATTTTTAAATAAAATTATGCTTAAATATTTATAAAATACTAAAATACCAAATCCGAAAGATAATGAGTAATTTGGATCTTTATTAATGTTTATTAAAAAAAAAAAAAAAAAAAAAAAAGAAGAAAAGATCTTTCTTATTGCTCAAATGATTATTCGCATTCTATTCACTTCAATATTTAATAGAGAGCTTTAAACTTTAATGTTAAGGCTGTAAACATCAACTTTCATTCAAATCCTATGTTAACCTATGGGGAAAATTATTTCCTATTATTATTAATTACATAATACATATTTTTAAATTCCGTTTTCACATTCAGAAAATTCATGATTATTAAATTACATTGCACTTTCCTATTTATTTATTTTTAAGTAAAAAAAAAAAAAAAAAAAAAAAAATTACTAAGTGAAATTTCACATTTTATTTACAGCTTCAAAATAAAATATTAAAAATTTAGCAGTTAGGAATTTTCTAAATGCAAAAACGGAATTTAAAATATGCATTATATAATGAATGATAATAGAGATCACGTACTCCATAAGTTAAAATTGTGTTAGGATGACCTTGCTGATAAAAAGCCTTAAATAATAAAATAATATTTAATAGGTGTATTATTATTTATAGAAAATTTTATTGTCTATCCAATTATCTAGTTTTAAAGATGTTAGAAGAAAAAAAGAGCAGATACTCATGTTTCTCATTTCATTTATGCACTTTCACTGCAATACAAATACTAAAATCGTTAATAATTAATAATAAATACATTACTTTACAATGCATTACAATACTTTTAATAGTTAATAATATATACATTTCAGCATTTCTTTAACCCTTTGAGTGCTATGGACGCACATATGCGTCCAGCGAAAGTCATTAATATAGACTATGGACGCAAATACGCGCTTAGCAGATGTTATCAGAATGGATTATGGACGCAAATACACGCTTAGCAGATGTTATCAGTATGGACTATGGACGCAAATATGCGCCCGGCAAAAATTATCAGTGTACCATGCAACACTCGCATAAAGCGCGTCCGCGATAAGAATGAGACAACTCGTCAGCGCCAACCGCGCACCGTCCGTATGGACCGTGAGTATTCAGCACTCAAAGGGTTAAAGTGATCTGTAAATTTTAATGTTATAGAAATACTTTTTCATTTAAGAATATTTGTTATGTATGTTACACAAAAGTTTTTTATAGAAGTATGCAAGTTCTTAATGTAACAATCTTACTAAAATATTTTTTGAATAGGTTTAGCCTCAGAAGCCTCTTAACAGATTCGCCACTGGTAATTTGTTGTGAGACATGTGTGTGATACATACTTTTTTTTTTTTTTTTTTTTTGGTTAGTAGTTAATCTTCCTGAAATATAGAGTGAATGTTATTGTGCAAACTTATAAATGGCAGCAAATTATTTAATAGCTACACTGGGCTGTAAATTGAGTAAGCATGGCTCTGAGTTGAGAACACTTGAAAAATAATAAGTGAAATAAATTGAACACTAACTAAGAAGGGACAGTTTATATTTTTAAAGTTATTTGATAAAAACTATTTTGGCTAAGCTTTACTATACGGCACCCATTGCTTATTGCCGTTGCCGATGTTTTGATCGCGTGATATGATGGTGATTCGAGACCCGAATCAGAGTAACGATACTTTTTTCTGTTGTATCGAAACGTGACAAAACGTAACATTTACTGATTCATGCATCACTAATTAGGGGTATCCAGTGATTTTTTTTTTTTTTTTGGTTTTAATGCTCGTGAAGCGAGCAAACAGCAGAAAACATAGTGACCGTGGCTCCATGAATTTTCATGCTTTTACTGATTCATGCTCCACGAATTAGGGGTGTCCAGTGATGTTTTTTTTGTTTTAATGCTCGCGAAGCGAGCAAACAGCAGAAAACATAGTGACCGCTGCTCTATGAATTTTCACGTTTTTACTCATTCATGCTCCATGAATTAGGGGCGTCCAGTGATTTTTTTTTTGTTTTAATGCTCGCGAAGCGAGCAAACAGCAGAAAACCTAGTGACCGCTTCTCTATGAATTTTCATGCTTTTACTGATTCATGCTCCACGAATTAGGGGCGTCCAGTGATGTTTCTTTTGTTTTAATGCTCGCGAAGCGAGCAAACAGCAGAAAACATAGTGACCGCTGCTCTATGAATTTTCACGTTTTTACTCATTCATGCTCCATGAATTAGGGGCGTCCAGTGATTTTTTTTTTGTTTTAATGCTCGCGAAGCGAGCAAACAGCAGAAAACCTAGTGACCGCTTCTCTATGAATTTTCATGCTTTTACTGATTCATGCTCCACGAATTAGGGGCGTCCAGTGATGTTTTTTTTTGGTTTTAATGCTCGTGAAGCGAGCAAACAGCAGAAAACATAGTGAAACATAAAAAAAATGTTTCATAATAATGAAAAGTAGTGTTTCATAACATTTTGATTTGATTCACGATGTTGTGAAACGATTCACCGACTCACAAAACGAATCAAAACACCATCATACCATGTGATCAAAACATCGGCAACAGCAATAAGCAATGGGTGCCGTATAGTAAAGCTGTTCCACTATTTTAGTACTAATTACAACACTATTAAAAATTTTTTGCAAGTATCATTTTACATTCACATGTGCACAGTGCACACCATTAACAGCTAAATACAATGAACTAAAATGGATCCTTTCATAAATGTTATCTGAAATAATTACATATATACATATATTTTATGTTTTTAAGTAAGACTCATTAACAATAACTTAAAAACTCTATTAATAATTAATAATATAGAGATGCACAACCTGCAGCCCAGTAACCATAAGTTTGTGGCACGCAAAAGGACTGATATTTTAGGCTGGGTTAATCATCAGCAGAGGAGAAAAAATAAAATGAGAGAAAGAAAAAATATTTCATTTGTTGCATTCATAAAACTGGCTTTTTTTTTTGGGGGGGGGGGGGGGAGAGAGAGACCGATTGACACTTATTATTTTTGTAGAAGTGATGAAAACACAGACCACGATAATGATGTCGATCATTTATAGGGATGCAAACAGAAATGGAACAGCAACTAAAAGAATGTATATGGAGCGATATTACCACAGGCATAGATGATAAAACATTCAAATGTTTTTACTGGGTGAGAATAAAACGTTTTCTGCTTCAAAACGACCACCAAGATTTTCAGTGGTGGTGAATATACTGGGGTTACATTCGCAAAAATATAAGACATATCATGCAGATTTCCAGCAGTAGATGCAATTTCTACTGGTTACTATTATAATAGTCAAGTTGGTTGCTAGCATGAGTTTAACCACAGGAGATGTTATCAACAGGGGGCATGTAGGAGGCTGAGACTGATTTCCTAATTTGTTTAAAAGGTCAAAAATGAAAATTTATTTAATTCTGAAATATCTGAGCTGCTATAGCCCCTCTCTTTGGTTGCTATCATAATAGTTTATCAACCAAATCCTCATCAAACTGTTGACACTATTGCAGATCAACTTCTTTATGTTAGGCCTGAACAGGAAGGTGACATAATGCATTTTGTTTGAAATTCATGAGCAAAATTATAATTACAACCATTTGAAGTCTTCTCACAGATCTCACTAGTGTCATGTAATACTTCAAAGCGGTAATTTCATGCCCACATACTTACACTAAAACTACTGATTTTGGTACTCTATCTGTTTTTACACTTGTGCTTGGTGTTTTTGAGACCTCCTATATGTTGCCCTCCAGCCAAAAACGTTGTGCACCCCTACAGAAATAAATTAAGTAGGTACTTAGGAACGATAACATTACTTATTATATAATGGTATCCTAAGTATTAGAACATACACTAATATAAAATATTTGTGCATATTAAATTTAAAATTTATTATTATGCAAGTTAATAGTCAATTCTATTACTATATCTTCAATTCCCAATAACTCTTTCAAGTGATATTTGTATCAACTAATGCATTCATAATCAGAATTAAAATGTTTCTTGGAAAAAAGTCTTATTCGCAACATTATAAGCACAATGCAGCGGTACAGTGTAACAAAAGATTTTTTTTCTACAATATGAAATGATTCATATCCTCGAAGTTTTGAATAAATATATCCCTGCCGAAATTTACATTGCCTAAAAATTTTAACCTTTTCTCATATCTTCCACTGTCCTGTAAATTTCCCTCTATTATTTTCTTCCGGAAGAAATCCATCAATTCCTGCTTAAAAGCAACTGATAGTAATTTGCATTATCTTCGTTATTAATAAAAAATAACATTTTATTCTATCATAAATATGTAAAAAAGGAAAGATTTATACATTAGGATATATTTATATATGTTATGTTTCAAAAATATAATATTTTGTAACATTATTAAGTTTTCCGAATATGCAAATTAAAATAGAAGATGATTACTTACCGGATTTTTTTAATATTTTAAAACTGATCAGTACTTATAAAAAGAAATAGGATGCTCTCAAATTAATACTAATTTTAATTGGATTGTTTTATGTTTCAATTTTTGTTTAATGTTGATTTTTGTTTATTTATCTCGTCGATTTTTGTTTTGGTGGGCATCAAACCAAACGCCTCAGCACCATAGTTACCGGTCATCATAAATTTTATCTATTGAGCCAATAAAACAATCTATATTTGGTATCGCCATCTATTGCAAAAAATGGTTACTACTGCGAAGCATTTAAATTTAATGAAGTGAAATGAAAACATTTTCATTCGGCTACGGCTACTTGAAAACGTCGGCTGCTAAATTTGTCTTGGCCTGAAAAGAGCGGTTTATTTTTAATCACATCTTGTTTTTAATGTTAAAAGTCCTCTTCCCCGTCTTGTTGAAAATTAAATTGGCTCAAATTTAATAATGATTGTCCAGACAAGTTGGAAATTTCCTGACGGGAAACCTGTTTCTAATGCTGTTATTTGGTCTGATGAAGAAGAAAAGTATGCATTTTTACTAATAAATGAATTTGATTAAAAATAAAAAATACAGGATTTTTTATGCGTTCTTTTCAGTATAGCAAATAAACCAAAGTATTTTAATAACAGTAGTATTAATGTTATTTCTATGTGTTAGTGTCCCTATTAAAATTTTGCCGACAAAGAGAGAGATTAATACTAAAATAAATGCCTTTTAAGTTTCATGGAGCTGTAAATATGGTGATAGACTTCAGCTTTTCATATGAACATTTATTGCGATTGTGATCGGATTTTTACAATGTCACGATCAATTATTTATAATGTGAAAATGTGTACTTAAATGTATAGTAATTGAAATTGATACTTTTTACTTTTAAATTCTCCTTGTTGTGAAATTTGTTTTTTGAAAAAGGATTACATAAAAGAATGACGCCACTATAACAATATTAACCATACATATCTTTCTTTTTTCTATTTAATTCTAAATTATGAAATTTGTTTACTATAGTATAATTACTGCAGTTTTAATCTGTTTATTTATTTATTCACTTTTTAATGTATCATGCAAAAAAAACATGTAATACCTACTATTTATTGTTACACTCCCATTTGTCAAAAAAAAAAGTATTTTGTCATACTGGGTTACATTAAAAATCGTTATAGGTTTTGTCATCTGCTATTTAATTCTGCATTTATCCATATGTGCAGTGAAACCCTCTTAAGAAATTTTCCAAGGGAGTGAAAGAAAAAAACTTAAGTAGGAAGACTAATAATAATAATCCATATTTAATTTACACACTTAAAAATAGACAATAAATTAATTTACATACTTCACTTTTATTTATTTATTTTATTTAATATTCGATGACAAAGCATTTGTGTCTTTGTCATTCATTGATATTCCTTCTACAGAAAAAAACATGTGTATTTTGTTTCAGCAATTTGTAATTAAAAACGGTACAACTGTCTTAAATATTTAAATACTTCTGGTAATAATAATAAATAATAATAACAGATTTTAATAAAACTTCTGGTAATACTTCTCACCACTAGTGTTGAAAATTTTGTGAATTCTCTAGTTGTATTGTATATTTGTCTTTAATTTTATGCTCATTGAATGTGCTTTAAAATAACTTTGCTTCACCACCCTCTCTTTTAAATTTCAAAAACATTTTTACAGATTAGACAAAAAAAAAAAAAAAAAAAAAAAAAAAAAAAACTAACACTTTAACAAGAAATTGCTAGTGTAAAAAAAAAAAAAAATTGTGAAAATAATTTTTTAAAAGGGAGATTTTAGCATTGTTAAAATTTCTTATTGAAAATATAAACTTCTTAAATGGGTGTAACTGTAAATTTTATTAAGTGACTAAACTTGTTATACATTTTGGACAGTTTCTGCAATTAGATCCCATAATTTTTAAACTACATTGTTACCTTAAGGGATTACATGGGTTTCGAAGGCTTAAAAAAAAAAAAGGCATATATTCTTATGATATACATAAAAATTTTTGTTCAAAAATTTGAACATGTAAAAGAGCAATGTTTTATAAAATTTTCATTAAAAAATGTGAAAATTGCAGAAGTGTGGGTCCTGGTTTCCAGAAACCTTTCAGAAAAGTGTTAGACGTGATTTCTCAAAAACTAATGCACTGATCTTATAAAGATTTTCCACACTTCTTCAAATTGGAATTAAGTGCTTGAACAAAAGATTTTTCTTTTTCAATTGCAACTAATTTTACAAGAATATACAAGGATGCCACTCAAAAAAGAGGAAATCAAGCGTGAATTAAAATTCCAGACATTTTTCATATATTTATATGCAAATCCTGTACATTAATATACAATAAAATAATTGATAATAAAGTATTATTTCAATATAATAAATTGAAAAATAATTATCCACATCAAAAAAGTTACATTTTCAAGCAATATAAAAGAATGGTGCTTTATCACAAACAAAAAATTATTTAAAAAATTTTAAAATAAACCATAGTTTGCATATATGTCTGACTATCCAAAGTCTGTATATATAGTAATCAATAATATTAATTTATCATAATTTAAAATAAAATAATTACACATATAAGGAAATATTTCTAACTCTTTAGAAGTTCCAAAATCTAATAAAACGAGTTTATCATGAACACTGACTTATGTTATGGATGGAGAAAGATTGAGAATTGCAGAATTTTGTGAGGTTTAATGATCGATTGTTAGTTTAAAAAGGGGGGGGGGGAATAGTACTAATATTGAGCAACCTTACCTACTTAAAGGTTTTAGAATCTGATAAAGCAAGTTTCATATGCATATTGATATTTATGTTGTGGATGGAGAAAGATTGAAAATGGCATGACTTTAATGGCCTGTCTGATCGCCGATCATTAGTTTGAGGGGAGGAGGGATAGAAAAAATTTATAAAAAGCAGAAATCCACTGTTCAGCTGAAAAGTGGCATTCTTGAATATATGTCGGGTAAAGTGTAACCGAATATTGTACTGTTTTTGTGTATAACTCTGCCAAATATTCAATTTTCATTTTTTTTTTTTAATCTTTTGTACAAGCACTAGTCAGTTCTGTTTTGAAGAAATGTGCAAAATTTCAATAAGGCCAATGCATTAGTTTGTGAGAAACAGTGTTCACTGCTTTTTTAACCACTTCAGTACGTTGTCAAAAGAAGCAGACAGCTTCCTGCTACCAGGCTTTGCAGGAAAGCAAAGACAATTCTAGGAGACGCACAGATACAAAGCGCAAAACAGTAAATTGATGGTCGCACTCTATGTTACTCCACTACAAGACATAAGACCCACCTTCCGATCTTGTTTCGATTTCGATATTACTTATATTGGAGAACTCAGAATCGCTCAACTCATTATCATCTTCATCTGGAATAAATTCTGACACACTACTATTTTCGTCATCCATATTTCATTCAAATTCTTAAATAAAATTCAAAACAAAAACATGCACCTTACTCTAAACACTAACAAAACAACAACAAAATCCTCGTAGATAATCAGTTCTATTGCCCCTCCGAGTGGAACACTGTCATTAGTTTTATTATAAATTGTTGAACATGCACTTTAAAAACAATATTCTAGCTAAAAGAAATTTTTAAAATGGTCAAAAAGTAGCTGTCAAATGGTGGCAAACATAAATGAAAGTTCTTTTAAAGTGTAATATTATTAAAGTTTTATCACTTTTGAAATATCCCCTTAAACTTCGTGATGAATGCTAAAATTTTCAAAGTGTAATGTGAATATTCTACTTAAAAAGATAGATTTTTTTTTTTTTTTTCTTAGACCTAAGGTAATATTTTTCTAAATAAAAAAGATAGGAATCCAGAGACTATATAAAAATTAAATGTTGTATTTAATAACTAGCTGACCCGGCAGACTTCGTACTGCCTCAATCGATAAATAAAAGACCTAAACTTTTGTATAAATTAATTTCAAAACAAACAAAACGTATTGAATAAAAAAGCATTTTTTAAATGAAGCATGAAGTTTTATTATTATTTTCGACACATCATGTTGCTTACTTAAAAAAACAGAGTTTTCCTGAAATACTGGCTATTTATAAGGTTTAAATTTTTATTAACAGACACACACTGTTATGATACAGTTTGTTAATCAATTTAAAGCTTTCTCATAAACTATATTTTTTGTTTTGTTTTGTGGTGCGTAAATAAACAAAGAAGACGGTTTTCCGACGCGCGAACACGCAACTTATAATTGTCCATGCGCAAAACAGGAAAACTCCAAGTTGATTCCGCAAACTTCTAAAGACTGTCCTTGCGATTTATTTATTGTCATCGCAAAGGCCAGACGTACTGGAAATTGTAAGCGTTTAAAATCGAATGGTAAATCTGTTGGAATCATCGGTATTCGCGGGATCAAGACATCCTCTCCTTTGTATTTTCCTTTTATGATTGTTGCCTCAATGACATTATTCATCAGCTTTTTCACAGCCAGTCTTGTTCCATTGCATAGTCGAGGTTGATTAATGTTACGCAGCATGATGACAACTGATCCTACTTTTAACTGCAAATTGTGAGGTGGTAATCCAGGCAATTCCAGTGAATTTAAAAACTCCGTGGGATAGTTGACTACGTCATCCTGGTTCATAAAGGTGTCGACTGATTTGAAGGAAACCAACTGTCCTGGAAGAAAATTCTGAATGGTCGCATTGAGATCCTCGACATCTTTATTTTTCGCTGCCAATATTGCTCGTTCACCCAGCCAATTCTGGTTATTGAACTTTTGCGCTATATCTGGGAAAACACGCTGAATAAGCTCCTCTTTTGAATCTGTGATGTGACAGAAATCTGTGGGTAATGTGATGAATCCGGTCGAGGTGTCCATTGCAACTTTATTATTTCCAATATCTAACAACTGCTTCGCAAACACATTTGCAGTTTCATCATGTTGCAAAAATACTCGCATGTTAGTTGTTAATTGGAGTGTCTTTACGTACTGCCACAAATTAGATGATTTTAGGCATGCATTTAGTTCATCAGCAACAGTTGATCGGGGAATAACTGGAAGAGTCTGACGAAAATCACCTGACAACAGAATCATGGCCCCACCAAAAATATTTTGGTTGTCACGAAGATCTTTCAATGTTCTGTCCAGCGCCTCCAGTGACCTCTTATGGGCCATTGTGCATTCATCCCAAACAATTAATTTGCATACCTGTAGGATCTTGGCCATTGCGCTATTTTTGGCGATGTTGCAAATTGGTGTTTCGGTGATTTGCATGTTTAATGGTAATTTCAAGGCAGAATGCGCAGTTCGTCCGCCTTCTAGCTGAGTCGCAGCTATTCCAGATGAAGCCAACGCTAGAGCAACATTATTTCGCGATCTGATCCTCGCCAAAAGCAATGAAATTAAGAATGTTTTTCCAGTTCCTCCGGGAGCATCAAGGAAATAAATTCCACCAGATCCACTGTTCACAGCTTCTATCAAAGTGTCGTACGCAATTCTTTGTTGTTGATTTAATTGTGGAACATTTGTACGAACTGTTTCGGCCAATGCTTCAATGTCGTACTGTTGTTCCTTTTGCAACTCGTGGTTTAATGCATCGTGCATATGACGATTGGTTGCTGTCATTCCCAAACACGACAATACTTTATTTGCTATCAATAAACACATATCTTCTATCATGATCAATGTCTCATTGTAAATTTCTTCAGTCATTTGTAGTGTAGGATTCAAAGTTTCACGGCGAACACGATGCAAAACATCCTCAGACATGTCATCTCTATACTTAACCCACAAATCTTTTGGATTCGAGGGGAAACATGTCGATATGATAATCGCAAACAATGTACGAATTTGATGCGGCGATGAAGATATTACGGAATCCTTGAGCGTATCATCCCAGTACGAATCGTTCTCAAGTAAATGTAATAGTTGGCATGCCTCACGGTAAGTCGCACACAGCTGTCCATTAACTGTTCTCAGTTGTTTGAACGATGTCGGACCACGAACATTCACCAACAACAATCGCAAATAATAACATTCATCGTTATTTGGATGTACTGTGTAGATGCGACCCAGAGCGTCTGAAGCAAATACATTTGGATGTCCTTCAACTGGTGTTCCTTGTTTTCGACGCTGAAACGATTTCGATGATGCATTCCATATGTAATAGCGTGGCATGTCAGCATACAGCAAAGTGCGAGCAAAATCATCAGTTTGACAGACTGTGAAGAAACTTGTTAATGTTGTCGATGGTGGACGTGCCGCTCTGTCTGCCGCGTTCGATTCATTAAAATAAACTCGTTGACCATTTTCTAAATGGACCGCCAAATGGACTACTGTAGGGTATCTTTCATGGATTGCAAATGAAAATATACGCCAAATTGCTTCGTTGCTACTTACATAGCGCCCCATCTGGTACTGTGATATTTCATCATTTGCATTGGTTACAGCGAAGACAGCCATATCGCTGCCTTTGTTAACATATTTACATATGTACTTTATCGACTTTACAGAGTTACAATATTCCACATTGATGTGAGTCTCAAAAGCTTTGGACAATATTGGCGAGTATGGCACAATCCAACGATTGTCTACATCAACATTTTGTCCTCTTACCTTCACAACTACCGATTGCCCATTGTCCGCAACTGATCGCCGACGATACAATGGGTATCCATCATTTCCCGTTATGGTTTCAGCAAGCAGATCTCTTGGGTATCGCTTGGAACACTTGCCGTCGGCCATACAGGGTGAATTGTAGTTGAAAAGTCCGCAAGGTCCATGTATCATGTGTTTGGTAACTACTGCATGCAATTTTGGGTCAACTGTTTCATCTGGAATTTCAGCTGAAATTATGGAATCAATCTCATCTGGCCTTATTTTGTCCTCTAACCAGAGTAAAATGTGCGCATGTGGCAATCCACGCTTTTGCCATTCTACAGAGTACATCCAACAACGGACTCGGCCATACACACAATGCTTTATTAAGAAATTCATCAGAGATTTTAATTTTTGTTTAAAAACTCTGGCAATTATGTCATGTCTAACAACTGGTGTTTGGCTATGTAACAATTCCCTCTTGATTTCGGACCAATTTGGGTTACATGTGAATGTAACAAATAAGTCTGGGCGGCCATAATGCCTAACATATGACATAGCATCCTGAGCATATTCGTGCATGTGGCGTGGGCTTCCTATATAAGTGGCTGGCAAAATTGTCATTCTTCCTACATTATTCACATTGCCATCGGCATTTATACCATCGCGGAGATGAATGTATTCCTCTGATCGTAGCTGTTGTTGGTTCAAACGGATGTATGTTAATCGTTCAGTCTCAATTTTGACATACATGTCAACTGCAAACTGATGAAAAAGTTGTTGACACATCAAAATATGATTTATTTCACCTTGACGGATCATGAGTCTGTATGAATAGAAATTCATAGCACTAACTTTTTTGTTGGTTTCAGCACCTGCAATCAAAAATGATAAATGTTACTTAGATGAATTGAATTTAAAAATATTATTTAATCCTGCTCAATTTATTTACCTGTTACTTGATTTACCATTTTGATATTAAAATGGTATCCATCTTCCCCCTGCCAGAAGATCAAAGGATATTGTAATCCATCATAGCTCCTGTGTGTTTCAGATACACGTTTTAAATCACTATTCCGACGATGAAGCACAATATCTCTAGATTGTAAATTTTCTCCCACAATGACAACAGCCACTTCATCAATGGTAGGTGAATTAAACCTCCTTGTGTGTTCACCGGCAGGTGTTTTGTCAGCTCGAATGATAATATTATGGCTATCAGATGGCATCTGATCCAATGCTATTTTGAACATGTTTACTAAATTGTTATTCTGATGAAGAAACATTTGTAATTCTTGGACAATGGTTCTCTTCACTGTTGGATTGTGAGCACAACGATTATCAACTTCCGCATCTGAATTGCCCATAAAATAAATTTGTAAAAATTGATGATCTTGTTAATAGTAAACCTATAGTTTGCCGTTTTTTCTTATCGTTATGCTAATTAAATATATTAAAAATTAATCACTCTTAAAATAAAGCTTAAAGAAAAAAAAACGTTAGTTGAAAAAAATTAAACATTTATTAAAAATCCTAATTTCCTTTTAATATATTTTCTACTTACCAGGAAAATAAATATATCGTTCAATGAAATGCTATATTAAGGAGTTTTCAAATTTAAATCATCCATCTTAATTTTTCAAACGCGAAACGTAAACAATAGCTAACCTTCCGGAAGTTCCGACTGAGCCGAGTTTCAAAGATTTGCATAAAACATCTAAGAACGATAGCCGAAAACTACGCACGCGCCGCGCTGGCACATTCCCCGACGTACATCCGGAAGATCACTTTGTTTCTCCCGCGAAGCTATAAATAGCGAACGGCGATGGTAGTGGGTGTTGCGGTTGCTTTTGCCTTTGCTCTTGCCCCTGCCATTGTTCATTTTTCGCCGATGCCGGCTTCATAAAATATCGCCGTAATATGTGGCATTTATTTTTTATATTCAAATAAAATCTTTTCATCTTTAGTTAGTTATAACTCACGTTAATCCTTTTTGTGAGTTCGAAATTTAAATGAAATTTATAGGTGTTAATATCGCGACAATAACAAGTGGAAAAAAAGAAAGTCTCGACTTCTACATAAGTGTCACCAGCTCTTTGTAATGGCACTTAGTTGTCTTTTCTGCAACCTACATGGGAAATAAAAGGATGTTAAATATTGTCTTCTTACTCACCTTGTTTGTCATCCAGCATCTGCTTTGGTATGTTTGTTATTCATAAAAATATTTGTCTACTTCAATTATATTATTGTTATATCAATTTATATTTATATATACTTTTTTGTTGAATTTATTGTTTCAATTAAAACACAAATTAAATTAAAATTTGTTATGGTCATTATTTATTTAACAACGTATACATTTTTATCTTTCAGCATATTTACTTACTCTAGCTTCCATTTTATCAAATTCATTTAATTAACTTTAAATGTTGTTAAGCTGGTGTTTATGTCTAGAGTGGCTCCTCTGCTAATTCACTTAGCCTTGGATCTACTTCACACCATCTAACAAGAGAAATAAAAAGTGGTTATGGGCTTTTCCTTTTTCAGCATGTAAATATGCTGGCCCTTTCATAAATTAATGTTTTTCTGTTTTGTTTGAAAAATAAATTGAAAGTTAAATTTTTTTTGCATTTATAGTAAATTTTTGAAACAAGAAATTGTTTGAATTTAGATTAAAAGTTGTTTAATGTTAATAAATGAAAATCTTGAATGTTTTGTTTAATTTAAGTAATGATGACCATTTTTTTTGCATTTTGTTGAGGGAATATTGTAAAATTTTTTTTCAATAAAGTAGAAAAAAAACTTTTTGAAATTTCATATATATATATTTGAATAAATTTTCAAGTAATAAATGAATTTACCGAATGTTTAATTCGGGGGGGCAAAGGTTTTTATAAGAAAAATTGTGATATTTTTGATATATTATATTTTTAAATTGTTTGAACCATAATTATACAATTTTTTTTTACTCAAAAATGGCTGTCAACAATTTACATTCTATTCCCAAACTGAATGCGATTAATTTCGAGGAATGGAGGAGTGACATTAAATTTGTTCTTCTTGACCGGGGACTCTGGGACATAGTTGTTGGTATGGAAACAGCCCCAGTTTTGGCTGATGACAGAAGCAATGCTTCTGCTGTTAATAAATTTAAGTCTAGAGCTAATGCTGCCTTGGCTGTCTTATGCTTAAATATAGAAACTGAGTATAGGAAAATTGTAGAAAACGAGGATGACCCCGTAAAGGCATGGAATTTAATTAACAAAAGTTTTGTTCCAGATACTCGTGCACAGCACATGAGTTTATTTTCTGAGCTGTGTGATTGCAAAATATTGCCTGGTGAGGGTGTAAATGTCTTTGCGTCCCGGGTCATGAGGATATTTAAACAAATAGAAAATTCTAAGGGGGGACTGACGGAAAATTTTGCATCTTATCAATTGTTACGTTATCTCCCATCATATTTCGACGGTATCGTTCAAAACATACTGAGATGGGAAGATGATAAATTTACATTCAATGAAATTGTAACTTGCTTGGTAGCCGAGGAAACTAGGCTAAATATAAGAAATAAAGATAATGAATTAAGTAAAGCTAAAATTTCTGCTCAGTTTTCTCATCTAAATGATACAGGTAAAAATAAGCTTCTAAAACAAAAATTAATTTGTACATTTTGTCATAAGAATGGCCATGCTAGACGAAATTGTTTTTCTCTCAATAGAAGTAAAAATGTTGACTTTAAACCCTCTTTTCAAAACCAAAACTTACCTTCTCAGAATTTCAGTCCTAAGAAATCCTTCCAATCAAGAGGTAGGCAGAGTCGAAAAAAATCTTCATATCAATCTAGATCAAATTCTAAGACCCGTAATAGTAGTAGGGATTCAAATTCATCTTACTACATTACCGAGGCCAGTTTAGCTCAGCAAACAAATGAATCAGATTGGATATTCGATTCTGCCGCGTCTCATCATTTTAGTAAAGACCGTGAACTTTTCACATCATTTAAACCTCAACAAAATGAAGAAATGGCTGTAGCCATGGAAGACATCACTTTGCCAATCGAAGGAAAAGGAGACATTAAATTGCGTTTTGGCCAAAGAAATTTTACTTTAAAGGGAGTGATGTATTCATCAAAGCTTAGGAGAAACCTTATATCAGGGCCACAACTTGACAAAGAAGGTCTACAGTTTATTGGGGGAAGAGGCGAAGTCAAAATTATGTCTAATGATAATATAATGTTCAGAGCAAAATTAAAAAGTGGTGTTTATCGTGTCCAAGCAAAAATCCCAAAATCTATAAAACAACATGTAACTTTCGAAGCCTCCACAACCTCTTCAAAAGAACAGAAAGTTCTAAACCTGTGGCATAAGAGATGCGCTCATGTAAATCCTCAAACTTTGACGCATACAAGTAATAAGAGGGGTGCAAAGGGATTACCATTCTTAAAGGGACATACAGAATTTTTTTGTGAAGATTGCAGGTTGAATAAATTTAAACGCACTTCATTTAAATACAGAAACTTTGTTCGATCCAAGAGACCCTTAGAACTGTTATATACAGATGTTTGGGGACCATGTCAAGTAAGAGGCAAACATGGAGAACGTTATTTTCTATCAATCATGGACGATTATTCCCGTAAAGTATTCATTTATCCTATAGTCCAAAAATCTGAAGTAGCTGAAACCTTAATTAATCACATCAAAAGGGCAGAAAGATTTATAGGTAAACCTTTAATAGCTATCCGCTCAGATAATGGAACAGAGTTTGTCAACAAAGAATTTTCAACATTTTGTCAGGAAAAAGGCATCAAACATGAACTAACAAACACGTTCACTCCAGAACAAAATGATGCTATTGAACGTTATAACCAAACTGTTATTAATGGAGCCTGTACATCATTATATGAAAGTGGTTTAGACTTTTGTTTTTGGTCAGAAGCCGTTTCACATTTTAATTATGCCTGGAACAGACTATGCCATAAAGATTTTGAAAAATCACCATTCGAATTGTACGGTGGAAGAAAACCATCAATCAGACACCTTAAACCATTGGGATGTGTAGCTTATGTAGGACTGGCAAAACAAAGAAGACAGAAACTGGATCCAAAAGCTGTGAAAGGTTATCTAGTTGGATATGCACACCATACAAGAGGATACCGTATTTGGATCCCAGAGCAAAATAAAATAGTAGAATCTTTAAATGTGACCTTTAAAGAAGATCGTTTGTTCAAAACAGAAGCGAGTGGAGCAGTGCTGGGCACAATCAACCAGCATTACACAATTCAAGATGTATTTCCAAAGGATAGTGACGATGATTCTGATGAAGAGGCTGTTGACGAAACTCCTGAAATAGAGTCCAGCGTACCGTCTGAATTATCTGACACTGAGGAATCCTCAGATGATGAAAAACCTGCTCAATCATTTCAATTAAAGAACATAAAGTTTGAAAGAAAACAAGTTTTAAGAAGTGATAAATCCAGAACAGACGTATACTACTATCCCGAAAATACAAGAACAAGATTAAGATCCCATAGAGACGTTAGAAAATATTGCCAAGAAAACAAAATCAAGTATGACCCCACAAAATTTTCATTCACTCCAATAGAAGAATCTGACTCAGACACAAGTGCCAATTTTTGTCATAATTCCTCTTGACTAGAATTAATTATACCAAGAACTTTCAAACAAGCCCAAAAATCAGACCAGTTTCAAGAATGGCTAGAAGCAATGAAAACCGAAATAAAAACCATCCAAGAACGAAAGGTTTGGCATCTTGTAAAACCTCCGCAAAATAAGCAAATAATTGGATGTCGCTGGGTATATGCAATAAAACGAGATGAAGAAGGCCGAATTGCTAAATTCAAGGCAAGGCTTGTAGCTCAAGGTTACGCTCAAGTAAAAGGCGAGAGTTATGAAGAAACTTTTAGTCCTGTTATAAACTTCGATCTAATTCGTTTTTTCTTTTCACTTTTGGTAGTGCAGCACAAGTGGAGTCACGTACAATGTGATGTCACTGGCGCATACCTATATGCTCCGCTAGAAGATGAAATATACATGCAGCAACCACCTGGTTTTATTAAACAAGGAGAAGAGAAGTTAGTTTGCAAGCTCGACAAAGCTCTCTATGGCCTTCACCAAAGCGGACGAGCATGGTTTTACGAAATTGACAGAGTTTTATCAAATGTCGGTTTTATTAAATTTACTTCTTGCAACTGTGTTTATACATTCAAATTTCAAGTTATCCTATTATTATATGTTGATGACATGGTTTTATTTGGTAAAAGTAAAATGTTTTTAGAGGAAGCCATTAATGTTTTAAAACAAAAATTCAAATTAAAAATTTTGGGAAGGACAAAGAAACTACTTGGAGTAGAATTTGTTGAAATTGACTCAAAGCTATTCATTCATCAAGAAAGCTATATTCAAGAAATATGCAGTCGTTTTAATAGTTTTAACCCTCCAATTTCATCCTTACCAATCAGCAAAGGCTGTATTTACTCAAAATCAAGCTGTCCTCAAACCGAAGAAGAAACCAAAGAAATGACAAAGTATCCATATCGCAATATTCTAGGGTGTTTATCATATTTATCTAACAGAACAAGACCTGATATAGCATATGCCGTCAATATCTATAGCCAATTCCAATCGAATCCAGGAATTCATCACTGGAATGGGTTGATCAAACTACTGGGATATGTAAAGAAAACAAGCCAATTAAAATTAAAACTTTCATGTGCTGATTCACAGATCGTAGCCTACACAGATGCCGACTTTGCTTCAAATCGTGATGATCGGACATCCATAGGTGGACAAATAGTATTTCTAGATAGTAGCCCCATCAGTTGGAGGACCTTTAAAGAGAAGGCTGTTAGTTTATCCACTATGGAATCTGAGTTCATTGCCGCTACAGAAGCAGCAAAAGAAATTGTCTGGCTAGATCGAATTCTAGAAGAATGCCAAAACATGAAGATTATAAAAAATAAGAAAATCTCAAAATTACTAATTGACAATATGGCTGCTATAGACTTTATTAAATCTCCTATAGAGAACAATAGAAGCAAACATATAGAGGTCAAACTATATTTTATTAGAGATCTTGTTATCAAAAATATTTTTGAATTGGTTTTCATTTGTAGCAAATTAAATTTGGCTGACCTATTTACTAAGCCACAAACTAAATTTAAATTACAAAAATTTGTGAAAAATCTTTTCTTCGACAATGTTTCAAAAGTTAATCTTAAATTCTCAATTTCAAATTTTTCTATGAATTTATAAAATTTAAAAATGTAAATTTTCTAAAAAAAAAAAAAAAAAAAAAAAATTATGAATTCAAATCCTTAATGAATTCAAACTTTTTTTAAGAATTCAAAATTTATGAATTCAAATGTTTCCTTGAATTCGGAAAAAAAAATTTTTTTCAAATTTTGCAAGTTAAGCAAAATCTTTCCAGGTTTAGGCTGGAATTTTTTTTTGAGAATTTCAATTCTCATTCTTTTTTTGACAGTAAGTCATTTTTTTTTTTTTATTCAATTGCTCACAGCAATTTTTGTTAATCTCTCTCTCTCTCCTCTCCATTCCCGAAATAATCCATTCTGTTCTTTTTGTTAAGTATTTGTATGTAATTTATACTTTTATATTGTAAGGAAGAATTGTGTTTATACATATATTTATAATATTGAATGTGATTATACTCATGTTATATTTGTTGTTAAACTTATTATACAAATAATCCATTTTATGAATTTCTTTTCTACAGTTTTTTAAAAGAGCATGTTAAAAATCTTTTCAAAACTGGAGGAGAGGTTTGAGTAAACAGGTATATGTTATTTGTGTTTCAAAAACAAATTGTTTTGTAAATCACCTCTAGTGCTGGACGATATCAGAAATTAAATATCGCGATATATCACCAAGTTAATATCGATATTAGTGATATATTGCGATATTTCTTTCAAGATAGGAAAAAATAGACATTTGTTATTTTTTAACAACATATGCACACGAATTTTAAAGTATACAAGTATAGAGTGTTCTCCATGTATTTTCTGGTATATTACTACCATAACTTTATCATAAAAAAAAAAAAAAAAAAAAAATCATAAAAAGTGAATCAATATTTTGTGTTTCTTATAACTTATACTATTGCTTTTTAGTATACCTCTGTATAGTTTATCCTCTATTCTTCCCATTTTAAGCTTTAATTATTTTAAAATCATATTTTAACACAGCTAATATGTGATCTGTGTTTTATTTGTACCAAGTATATCAAAATTCATAATTCTACTAAAAATAAAGCTTAAGAAAATTTGTCTTAAGATGTAGGTATTAAATAAAAAGGAAAATCATTTTAAATAGTTAAGAAATGCCATTGGAATTGGATACACCTTTTTTGGTCGTAGAGAGTAATATTTTTTACTTAAAACTCTTATATGCATCCTAAATGTCAGTTACTTGTCATTTTTATTTTTGTTTCTGCTTACCAAATCATTACAATATTTTTTAAATGTATATGTGTTCAATTCACATTCATAATAGTTTCACAACAATTGAAAATTGAATTATATATATATTATATATATGTATACATTATATATATATGTATACATTGTCAGTATAAAAATTATATTATTTAAACAATATTATGTTAAAGTTTCATTTTGTTACTTAAAGTAACTCATTTTGCATTTAAACCAATTTTATTTAACATGTACGGCTTAAAAAAAAAAAAAAAAAGAAAAAAAAAAAGAAAGAAAGAACGAAGGAAAAGGAAGGAGAAAAAATAAACGCTACACAAAAAAAGTAATAAACTATCCAATATTATATATTTCTATAAAGAAACTGTCACTGTAAAATTACTGAAGATAAAACTTTATTTTACATCAGTCAGATAACACCCTTTCTCCCTTCCCATGTTATCCAATGGGATTTTTGTCGCGTTGTTTTATAAAAATATTTTATTAAAAAATGAACTTTTTCGAATTCTGTTTTTTGAATATTACTCTTTGAACAGGTCGTCTTTTAGCTTAAATTCTGTTTATTGAATATTACTCTTTGAACAGGTCGTCTTTTAGCTTAGTGAGCAATTTTTCGAAAAAATAAATTTAAATAATTTACTTAGAGTCCATAATTTACTTATTGAAATAAAATATTTAAACTAATTTTTTCGAAAAATTGTTCATCAAGTTAAAAGGCGACCTGTTCAAAGAGTAATATTCAAAAAACAGAATTCGAAAAACTTCATTTTTGAATGAGATATTTTTATAAAACGAAGCAACGAAAATCCCATTGGATAACATGGGAAAGGAGAAAGGGAGCTCAAACAGTGATGCCAGATGATCGAAAATTATTTCCCCAAACAGGTCCTAAATTTCCCCAAATCAAGGGGTTTTTTTCGAAAAAATCTCCAACAGGTTTTCCACTGAAAAGAGGAAAAAAAACAATTTTTTTTCAAAAAAAGAATATCAAGCAGATTTTTCTGATTTGAGCTCAGATTTTTCCCCAAATGAACTCATTTTTTGAAAAAAATCCCCAAATAACAATAAAGCTATTGAAAGTTTCTAGTCGTAGGGATAAATCATTACGTTGCCAACATTGACAGAAAGTTGAACTCCCCAGATTTGTCCCCAAACATTTTAGAATTCCCCAAAATTGTCCCCAGAAGCTTCAAAAATCCCCACTCTGGCATCACTGAGCCCAAAGCGAGTTAAACACATTGAACGTCGCATCTTATTGGCCAGAAGTTATCGACACTTTGAAATAAACCAATATCAATGAACCAATAGCAGGAAATGAGCTAAAACAAAAGATATTGTATACTTTCGTCATAATAAGCGTTTGTTTTCATATCGCCCTGTCTGTGGTTTGGTTACTGTGGTATTTGGTATTACACCTACGATCCATAAGTGGTGATGTGGAATATTATCAGATACTAACGGTAGTATAAATTATTTCATATTATCGTTTAGAGTCAGTAATAAATAAGTCAATATACTGCGGGAAAAGCAGATGGCTTTCAATAAATACTGTTTATTTTTTTATTATGCGGTGGACTTATTAAAGCAGTGATAATTTAGATGTGAGGTTTCTCATGCAGGAATAAAGGAAGGGGAAATATATGCATTGTGGGAGTGCAGTTTGGGGGTGGGGTTATATTTTTTTATTTTATCAGTGAGGGATGGGAGAAAAATAAGAGAATGGGTATTAGTTTAAGATATTGCGCGCTGTTTTTGTTCGGGTTTCCGTTCGCTGATGGGATCGTTCGCTCGCTCGGAATGTTCGTTCGCTCGGGTTTCATTCGGGAATTCGGGTTTCATTCGTGATGCGCGCTTGCGCGGAAGCACAATTCTATTAATCCGTCGTTGGCGTTTAACTGTACTTATCGGCATATCAATTGATCGCGCGGAATATCGTTAAAGGGATATATTGGCAGAGCAAACTCTTAAATATTGTTATCGGGATATTTAAAAAATATCGATACTTGGGGATATATTGATAAATAATCCAGCCCTAATCACCTCTATCCAGATATTGATCTCTGTTGCTGTGCAGCTGAAGATTAAACCTAATTGTTTTTTTAGTTCTGAAGAAACTGTTAAACTGATTAGTCACAGTCGTATGATTATATAATTTGTGCAAAGTTTTGCTGGATGCTTTTTCTTTTTTTTATTAACTTTCTTAAACGTAAAGGTGCAAACGATAAGAGGGGGGGCCTTGTTAATAGTAAACCTATAGTTTGCCGTTTTTTCTTTTTGTTATGCTAATTAAATATATTAAAAATTAATCTCTCTTAAAATAAAGCTTAAAGAAAAAAAAACGTTAGTTGAAAAAAATTAAACATTTATTAAAAATCCTAATTTCCTTTTAATATATTTTCTACTTACCAGGAAAATAAATATATCGTTCAATGAAATGCTATATTAAGGAGTTTTCAAATTTAAATCATCCATCTTAATTTTTCAAACGCGAAACGTAAACAATAGCTAACCTTCCGGAAGTTCCGACTGAGCCGAGTTTCAAAGATTTGCATAAAACATCTAAGAACGATAGCCGAAAACTACGCACGCGCCGCGCCGGCACATGCCCCGACGTATATCCGGAAGATCACTTTGTTTCTCCCGCGAAGCTATAAATAGCGAACGGCGATGGTAGTGGGTGTTGCGGTTGCTTTTGCCTTTGCTCTTGCCCCTGCCATTGTTCATTTTTCGCCGATGCCGGCTTCATAAAATATCGCCGTAATATGTGGCATTTATTTTTTATATTCAAATAAAATCTTTTCATCTTTAGTTAGTTATAACTCACGTTAATCCTTTTTGTGAGTTTGAAATTTAAATGAAATTTATAGGTGTTAATATCGCGACAATAACAAGTGGAAAAAAAAGAACGTCACGACTTCTACATAAGTGTCACCAGCTCTTTGTAATGGCACTTAGTTGTCTTTTCTGCAACCTACATGGGAAATAAAAGGATGTTAAATATTGTCTTCTTACTCGCCTTGTTTGTCATCCAGCATCTGCTTTGGTATGTTTGTTATTCATAAAAATATTTGTCTACTTCAATTTTTATTGTTATATCAATTTATATTTATATATACCTTTTTTGTTGAATTTATTGTTTCAATTAAAACACAAATTAAATTAAAATTTGTTATGGTCATTATTTATTTAACAACGTATACATTTTTATCTTTCAGCATATTTACTTACTCTAGCTTCCATTTTATCAAATTCATTTAATTAACTTTAAATGTTGTTAAGCTGGTGTTTATGTCTAGAGTGGCTCCTCTGCTAATTCACTTAGCCTTGGATCTACTTCACACCAGCTAACAGATCTGCATCAGGTAGTGGTAACAGTGCCCCCAGTAAGTGATAAATTTGTCCTTGTATCTGTAATATTTTAAATTTTGTCCATTAATTATTTCATATATACAGCGTGTAACGGAAGGGGGGTATCAACCCTGAAGGAGGTGAATGTGCTCATGAAACTCAACAACTTTCCCCAAAGAACATAGGTCGAAATATGAAAAAAAAATTTGGCCCTCCCTTACAAAACTGACTACCAGCTGATTGATTTACTATGGGAGGGCCAAATTTTTTTTTCATATTTCGACCTATGTTCTTTGGGGAAAGTTGTTGAGTTTCATGAGCACATTCACCTCCTTCAGGGTTGATACCCCCTTCCATTATATATTTTAGTACAAACTTGAATATTATAAAAAAATATTCTGCTATAATACCTTGAAAGTGGGCATGAAATTGTCCTGTATAATATGTGTAGCGCCAAATGATGTCATCTGGAAACAGTTGTTATATTTCTGAATGTTGGCCAAGAAGTGCTTAGAATCATTTCCAATCCCAGAAACTAAAGAGCGTAAAGGATCTGGTGGTGGGACCAATTGTGGCAATTTTACTTTGCCACCAGCACAACATAATCCAGTAGATTCACCAGTGTATTTTAACGCCTTACAATATTTACAAATTATTTTCATTTCCCCAATTGTTACCGATTTGTCGGCACAATAATCAATTGCCGGATCATAGTGGAATGCAGCTCGTTCAAGAATCACAGGAGCACTGCGTCTGCGGATTCGCTCAATTTCATTATGTCGTGCTCGCTGTTGTTGTGTTTGATGTGCACGAACTCGTTGCATTCTAAGCCTATCCACTTCATTGTCACTCACTAAATAACGCAATTCTGACATAGCAATACGACTATTTTCTTGATCTGTCTCTCTCTGGTCATCAGTGCGGTTAGCACGTGAGGTAGCTCTTCGCACATTTGATTGACTGCGACGACGTAAGTCAGGTCGTCTTCTCCTCGGCATCGTAACGTAATTAATCGAAGTGAGAAAATTTCTCGCTCACTTAACAGTAACTTAACAGTAAAGTGTCACTATCACAAAATATCAACAAAAAAAGAGCACACTACTTGGAATGTCACTATCACAAAGGATCACAAAAGTAAAGAAAGTTCTCGCGCACGTAGCGGTAATCGTCACTCACAAAGATAGAAGGATGCACTCATAGAATATCGTAACCATGATCGTAACACAATATCGTCAATCGTAATACTTTTTTCCGTGTTCTGATTTTTTTATTTATTTTTTTGGAGTTTACCTTTAAGCCATAAATCTCAGTGTTCTGAAGTGCGACAGAATGATTGACATATTAGTTGGTTGTCAAATCTAATGTCAAATATTATGGTTGTGTTCAGAAACTTAATTTGTGACAAAAAGCATGAAATAAATAATAATAAATTGAAAAGTGTGAAATAAATAATCTGATACAGTTACAACTGAATTTAGCTAAAATACATTTTTTGTCGCGTTCGCGATTCACTTTTGTTTATTTTTGGAACGCGACATTAGATCCTCCAAAGCGCATGCGAAGACTATTTTCATAGATATGATTGAATTTGAACTTTATGCAGCAGTAATAAATTGCAAATTGACTCTTTGACGTTAGGAACACACCTAAACTTTATTGAATAGCAATAAAGTTCAAATTGACTCTAGAAAACGTTTGTATGGGAAACAGAAAAGGGCTGTTTTTAGGGTTTTCCCGGAAATTATTCGATTTTTTCTCGCCTTTTAAACCTTCCCTAGACCTCAACGAACATTTCAAGACTAAGATAAGATAAATCCGTTCAGCCGTTCTCGAGTTTTAGTGAGACTAACGAACAGCAATTCATTTTTATATATATAGATTATTATTATACAATCCTGTGTATCAAAAATGCCATATATCTGAAAACTACTCTTGATTTGAACCAACTTCAAAATTGAAAGCAAGTTTCTATGACTCTGTTTCAGAGAAAATCGCTGTAATATCTATTTTGAATTGCCCAGTATAATTTGAATTAGTGATTTTTCTGAAATCAATTAATGGTTTTTAAAAATAGTTTCTAATTCATAGTATGAATTTAACATTCCATTATCCATGCTATCTGTAATATTGATTATCAAAAACTTGTAATGCTGAAATTTTTCTTAATCTTAATTCTTATGCAATTTTACTTTAGTGCTGATCTTGAGGATGAAGTTATGGTTGAAAATTGTGTCTTGCTAGAAGCTCCTGATAAAGGTGAAGGGGTATATCCCACAGTGCCTGCATGCCAACTACTTTTATCTTGCCAACCTCCTTATCAGATTTCTAGAATATCTGTTTTATGTGAAGCCAGAGTGATGGAAATTTATGGTCATCATGGTGAATACATAAAAACTATTAAAAATGAGCTTTTAGAAGAAGCTGATGATATTATAGTATTCAGGGGTGATATTGTGCTGGAAAGACCTCTAGCTTTATGCTCTATAAAGGTAAAAATATTATTTTCATATTATTTACAGTGAAACCTCTCAAAGTCCACCTTCCTTAACCATTTGACTGCTGCTGACGGATATGTCCGATTATTGAGCTGTTCTTTTTTCTGCAATACACTGATAATTCAAAACTATATAATTATGAATTTTTAGCTTGTTTTTCAAGTTTGAAGATCTTAAATAATAATCATAATGATTAGAATCACGTGCATAGTTACATTTTTAATCTCAAATTTAAACAAGCATTATTTTAGTACCAGTTAAAAATTGTATGATGAAATCAGCAGTATAATTTTGCCCTTTCCAAAGGCAGTCAGATGGTTAAAAACTAGTTTCTCTTAATCCCAAAATTTCCTCATAGGATTCAATGTACCTGTATTAAATAATGTATCTTAATACTTAATTAAACACCCTTAATCAACAATTAACCTCTCTTGTGGCAAGGTTCGTAGGCATCGAATTATATAATAATGTACCTTAATACTTAATTAAACACCCTTAATCAACAATTAACCTCTCTTGTGGCAAGGTTCGTAGCCAGGATTTTTTTTTCGGGGGGAGGGGGGGGACATCACATTTCTAATACAAGGTCATCGAATTATATAATAATGTACACATGCATACCCAAAGAAAAGAACATATGCACACACAAACAAGGGCCTGATTAACACAGGGGAACAATGGTGCCCTGGGCCCTGAGTAGCAGAGAACTCTAAAATTGGTCCTAAGAATGCCCTTTTGCCTCTAAAAATGGCAGAAATGGTACCATAAAATGCAAAATTCTGTCATTTTAGTTTCATATACAGCTATATATATGCATTTTGCTGATTCGTGCACAGTACAAAAGGGGGGGGGGGGGCACAAAAGTATGTTTACCCTGGGGCCGGGCCTCACAAGAAGTTAATCAGGCCCTTCACAAATAGCCCTAATTAACTTCATGTCAGGCCTGGGGCACACATAGTTTCATGAGCCCGCCTCCCCCTCACACTGTGCACCAATAAACACAAGTACATATGTACCGGTTTATGGAAGTAATATGGCAGAATTTGCATTATATTATACCATTTTTAGGGCATAAAAGACTAAATGGCATTTTCAGGGCACGGTACACAGCCCTATGCTATTCAGGTTACATTGGTCTTACATGCCCCTGCTTTAATCAGACCTTGCATACAAATCTTTCTTCTGTATTTTCCTATACAAATTCTCTTAGTACCAATCATTTTATTAAAACTTATATTTATTAAAATTAATTTCCATTGTTTCAATAGAAATGTAACACTTATAGTCCAAAGAAAGTCAATTTTATGTTTACTAACGGTATCTTAAAAAATGTTTGTTTTTTTTCCCTTGTTAAAAATGAAACACTTAGATTCATATTATCATAGATCAATAGTTCAACTATTCGTCTTAAAACATATTGACGAGTTCTTTTAAAAGATACCCATATCGAATATTTTTCCCCTCAAGGGGGGGAGACGACTTACCCCCAGGGGTGAACTGTTGCTGTTATGTGTCCAACATTTTTTGCCTACTTGATTATTACTATAATAAATAATTCTTTTTAATATTATAATGATCCATAAAAAATAATTCTTACTGTGAACATTTATAAGAAATTTTGTCTTATACTGCCATGTTAAAAACTGAAAAATATCCAGACGACAACTCCACCTGTTGGACAATTTTCACCAAATAGTAATAGGCACTAATTTTTGTCATGGTATAGCTGAATGTAAATTTATATGTAATTCTGTGCAGTGCAGTAGTTCCTGTTCCTGAGATACAATTGGAACAAAACTTTTGTCACACACAGATAGGCATTTTCTAAAAATGGTGAAATCGTGTTCTGGATCTCTCAAAACATGTAAATCTACTGAAAACCGGAAATCAAAAAAATTTTTTTGAATCCAATATTTCTTTCTAGGGCCTTCCGTGGCCGAGTGGTTATGTCACCATACTGCTAATCGCCTTTAAGCGTAGGAGAGCGGGTTCGATTCCCGCGGTGGCCCTGGGTGTTCTTCTAATTCTTCGTCTCTGTAATTCTGTCATGTGCTATCTGTCTTTATCTGACGAAGATTTACAAGCGGACTACAAGTCAAGCATACAAATCTGATGTATATGTGTTATCAATAAACAATATTTCCTTCTATTGAATACAGAAGAAAGTAAAAAGACTGCATTCATGATATAGGATACTCTATTATAGCAATAGCAAGAAGGTGGGTGAAATTAAACGAATAAATATAGCGAGATTAAGGTTGAATGGGTTTTACAATGCTCTTAGAGCTTAAATATAGAGAAGAAAGAACATAATGGGAAGTCTAATTGAATTAATGGTTTTTACTAAATTATTTTTTAAACTTTTTTTTTTTTTTTTCAAGACAGCAACAGTTTTTTATCATTTATTTCAGGGGGGCTTGGGCCCATCTGAATTAAACAAATTTTTCCAGGCTGTAGACAGCAAAGTGGAATCAAATTTTTCATTGACAATTTTATCATGATTAAGGTAAATAGCTAAATTTTCCAAAAAATCCAGTTCGGAAACACGTTTGGCATGAAAGATAATTTTGGCATACTTAAAATTAAAACTACAATCAAATTTCCAACTGTGCTTCGCAATAGAAGATTTAGATATATTTCTTGATTAACAACATACTGAGAATGTTCATGTATACAGCATTCAAGATTTTGTTTGAATGCCCTTTACGTGAACATTCTCAGTATGTTGTTAATCAAGAAATCAAAATCTTCTATTGCGAATCACAGTTGGGAATTTGATCATAGTTTTAATTTTAAGCATGCCAAATTTATCTTTCGTGCAAAATGCGTTTCCGAACTGGATTTTTTGGTAAATTTAGCTATTTGCTTTAATTATGATAAAATTGTCAATGAAAAATCTGATTCCACTTTGCTGTCTACAGCCTGGAAAAAATTTGTGTAATTCAGTTAAATAATTTTCTTCATTATGTTAATAAAATAATTATTATAATAAAATTAAAAATGGGGGAAAATAAAATAAAGTAATAAATAAATTAAATAAATATTTGTGTGTGTGTTCTCCTTTCTGACTGGTCTTGCATGATGCTACACTGTTAAAAATTTCTGTAAATTTAATGTAAATATTTATCTAAAGTCTCTGTAAATTTACAGTAATTCCTTGTTAAAAGTGAATAATAGAGATTCTCAATCTTTACTCTGTATTTTTACCTAATTTTATCATTTAATTAAAATTAAAAATGACTGTTTTTACTTTAGAAAAAACATTCTAAATCCAAAATAGTCTCAACAATAATTAATTTAATTAATATTAGTTATTAAAATGAATGTATAAAATAAGTTTTTCAACATCTCCATTTATTTTTCTCTGTAATTTTACATAAGACTTAAGATAATAGATTACACAAGTTTTCTGTTGAAATTTTTAACAGTGTGCATACTGGTTGGTAGAGATGGACGTTATTTCATGTAATATAATAAATAACACTGTTATTGAATAAGAAGCCATTCACATCGTAATATATTATTGAAAAGTTCATATTAAATAAATAACACTTTAATTTTATCTCTCTGCATGCAAAAAATGAGAGAGAGAGAGCAGGGCCGGCGCTAGATATTTTGCCGCCTGAGGCAAGCATTAATCTGCCGCTCATATGACGTCATCACTACTCAAATGTTTCTTAGCATAAGAAAATCAACATGCTAACTATAATTACTTTTGAGGTGTCCAGAATCTGAAAATCATGTTTTTAGTGGTTGATCTGTGTGTGTCTGTGTCTGTGTCTGTCTGCTTGTCTGTGTGTCTTATCAGCATATCTCAAGAAAAAATAGTAGCAGGAAGTCCACATTCGGTATTCTATATCTGTATCATGTAGTGATGCTACACTAAACTTTTTATTGGGATCAAGCAAAGGGTGTACAAGGCCATCCAAGAAAATTTAAATATATTACGTCTATGGCAGGGCCCGATTATGACTGTTTGGGGTCCTTGGCAAGGCAAAATTAGGGGCCTCCTAGAAACCGTTGCAGCATCATTTATGTCCGACAAACGATCAGTCGTATGTACAATGCATAAACAATATTTTCGAGGCTAGCTATTTAAATACGTTAATATTTTTTATATTTTCAGTTACTATTTATGTTAGCTATAAACAGTTGAATATGGAATGGATTTGTTCTGCTGATCTTCATGATATCTTAACTGACAGGCGACAGTAAAAAAGCACTTTGTAGTATGTTTAATTTACACTAAACAAGAACTGTAGAACTGATATATAAATTTAGTAGTCATAGATTTGCCAGCTTTGGATTATCGCTCTACAGCCATTGTTTACACACTAGGATTAATTACAGCGGTATTTACTGATTAAAATGAATTTCGAACCACTTCAAACTCTCTGCCTGTACGAACCCGGCATCAGCAGAAATAGACAAAGCAAAATATATCAAAAATGAAAATTCTGTTTCCGAGAACATTTAGTATATTTTAAAGATAAATGTTACATATGTAAATATATACATAGATTTGAATTTTTACTGAAATAAAAGGGAATATTTTGTAATTTGATATCAGAGCTTTTCGTGGCCTCTCAATGTCCGGGGCCCCTGGCAAAGCGGCTTGCCCATGCGATAATATGGGTCTGCTATGGGGCTATGGGGGAAATTTCTGGTAAGTCCAGGGTAACATACAGAAAATGAAATGAACTTGAATATGTATAATGAAATGAACTTGAATATGTAGAAACATGTTTTGTATAGAATGTGGTATGGAAATCATTTTAAACATTAGTTTCAGGTCTATCCAAGTATATATTAAGCATATTAAAATATACAGGATATTTTATGTGTATACTTCGAAATTGCTGGATGTGTTTTTCATATAGGACTAAGTTTATGTAAACAATATGATGTGCATATACTTTATAGAAAATATGCAGGATTACTCAAAATACCTACACGTTCTTTTTTATGAAATGTAATTGATGGAACTGCTTTACCTGCGATTTATATGTATAGCATTGAAATGAAGGATTTAATTTCAATGCGAAAATTTCAACGCGATCTAAACGAAAGTTGTGTGAGCGACAAACCAGATTATTTATTTTTAAAAAGAAAATCTCAATGACTTAACATTTGGTGAAAATTATTTATTGCATCGATAATATAAATGTAAAAAAATAAATAAATAAATAAATAAAAATAAAAGAATAAATAAAAACTTAAGTCTGATAAAAAAAAAAAAAAAGTTTTTAAAAGGCATTAATTAGAAAAAAATTATGTTGGTGCTTTAAAAAGCAGTCCTACTTCGTTGTAAAATTTTAAATAACAAATCACTATTATAAAAAAAAAAAAAAAAATATATATATATATATATATAGAGCTTTTTAAAATCTTGTAGTAGGCATAAATAAAAATTTTTTTTGATAACCTTTTAATAATAAAAGCCAAAGTTTCTTGAAAGTAACGCTCGAAACTGATGTCATTGCTAAACAATAAATTGAAATAAAGAAAAAAAGTTTTTATTCTTGTTTTTAAGGAATTGTTCAAAAAATTTATTTAATTTATAAAATAAATATTTATTCTTGGTTTGGAGGAATGAATAAATATAATGGAAGAAGGATGATTTGGCAATAGAAATTGTTTTATTTATTTATTTATTTATTTATTGTAATATATTGATGCTACTGTGTGTTTTATTGAACAATATTTTTAACCCATACTTCCTCGTACTGAATGCCTGATGCTATAAAATCTAAATGTTAATTTGAAGGACTGGTGTAACTGTATGTAAGGACTGCCAATTGGCGATTTTCTTCCGTGACCACCTTCTCATGGCAAAATGTAAATAATAATAAATTACAACTGAAAACAGTTATGGTTATTTTCTCTGTTATTGGGATCGGATTCAAGTAAACATTAAAAAAAAAAAAAAAAAAAAGCATTATACCTCGGTCAGATAAACTAACAATGATACTGATGAATTTTCGCTCAAATTAATTTTCACAAATAATTAAATTAAAATTGCATATGACTCTAATTCTTTTATTTTGATAAAAAAGTTAAATTTTAAATAGTCGTTTTGTTTTAGATTTAGTGAATACGACAAATTTGAAAATAGGTTATTTTGAAAATGTCAACTGCTGGGGGTAATGCGAAGATCGACTAGTATAAAGAATGAAATAAAACTTTATTCATTTTGCCTTGATTTTCTTTGAGAAAATCATTTATTACAATATCAAACAAAACGTTATCAAACATTCATATTTTAAAACCAAAAAAAGATAATAAATGGGCAAAAACAAACTACGTATGAAGTTTTTGCTATTATATGAAGAGAAATATTTGAAATTTTACATATGATTTTTTTTTTCTTTTTTCCCCCATATACATAATATTTACAAGAACACAAACGTGAACAGTGAAATAAATAATTCAGTATCTAACTTCTCTTTCACTTTCCTGACCAAAATCATTTTATTGCCACAAACAATAATTAAAAATGCGATCGTATTTTCATTTGCTAGATAGAACATAATCTATATTTAATAAGTATTCTTTGGAAAAAAAATATATATATTGCTAATTTTTAGAAAATAAATACATTGTCAAACCGTTTGCACTGTAGTATAATGGTTCACTAATGTATATTTATAGTTACACTGTTAATAATACTTACAAAAACAAAAAGTCAACCATAAAATAATAAAATATTTAAAAAAAAATTTAAATAACATGCTTTTCTTTTCAAAGATCAATATTGATATTGTAATGCCATAAATATGGTTATATGCTAATTTTCAGATTGAAACACATG